>CAJVSB020000051.1:0-95299 GCA_911865555.2 Thlaspi arvense
CTCAGGACTAAAATAAAATCCATTATCCATCTTAGTAAATAGATGAATCTCTTGTATTTTTCTACAATAATTGGTTTGTAATATTCTTACTTAAGGTGAATAACAAACAATTAGAAAAAGAGTTTTTAAATTGATCATTGAACCAATTACTTATAATAGGTACATAGCAATTGAGGTAACACGTAAACCAACTTGATTTGTGAGTCCTAAGTCTCACTCAATAGATTAGTTATTGGAATAAACATATTTATATAGTATGCATAAATGGAAATATTCACATATATAACTTCACTTTTTTCTAGGATTTCAATCGCTTATTGCTAAACATCAACTGTGAGATTTGGTCATTCTTGTTTTAATAGAGATTTTCAAGAGTGATTAATAAAAGAGATTTGATTAACTAGAATAGTTAGTTATTTACAAATTAAATTATAAAAGATTAATTCAAGAGTGATTAATAAAAGTGATTTAATTAACCAGAATAGTTAGTTAATTACAAATTAAATTATAACAGATTGTGGGTCGGCTAGTAACTAATTAGTATATATAAAGAATCACACACAAAGATAAATAAGCTTTTGGGATTATTCAAATGTTGGATAATATAAATAAATTAATTGATTCATGGCTTAATTAATTTAAAGCATTAAATTGGTCAATTAATTAAAGAGTTATTTAATCGAGTCTTATTGATAAAAAATAGTTCGTAGAAATAATTGATTAATTGGTTATAGCAAGTAGTTCAATTTGTGGGAAGTTAAAAGGTTTAATTAATTGAGTTATAAAGAGTCTAAGTAGATTTTTGCCTCGGTCCAGTTATTAGACATTAACAAAACCCAAAGGATTGGAGAGAGAAAAAGAAAGAGGGAGGAAAAAAAATCATTTGCTTATGAAAGACCAAAGGGAAGCACCCAAGGCTCAACCAAACCTTGTTGACTGAGCCCAATGTGTCACGCCCTACTACTACTAAGCAAGGCATGACAGCGAAGTAACAATTGCTTACTACCAAGACTAAAATCCAATAGTATCATAGTTGTTGTAACCCCTATCTGAAAACCTGTCGTGGAACTTATCACACTTGTATAATATATATATATATATATATGCACACACATCTAGAATGCATAACTTTATTTAGACAGTAAAGTATAAATCATTCACACAATTTTCTACACATGCATTCATAATCACACACTAACTAGGTAGCAAAATATATATACATCACCACTACATCAAATCCCAATTCTAATACCTCCTCTCTCATGCTAGTGACTAAAGTTAGATATAGAGTACATAATTTTCAAAGAAATAACCAATATGAAAAGGTCCTGCTCGCCCAACCTCCAACTAATATATAGTAATGTCCTGGTGTTGGTGCAGGGAAGTTTAATAGAAATCTACAAAATATAAAGGGTATAAGAATACAAGTTCTCAATGAATGGCATATAATTTAAACTTAGAGGAAACAGAGTAGTTTGTAATAATACAAAGCATAATTTACTCATGGAAAACCAAGATAGAAACATCACAGTAATTTTATCTCATTTCAGCTGTATAGAAAACTATCCATAAAGCAATAGCAAAACAAACATAGAAAAAATAGATTCATTTGTGTCAATTGTTTTTCTAGTTCATCAATATTTTATAAAAGCCAAGTCTGAAAACAAATAAGTAAATATTGTGAATCATATGCCATGTTGTGTCATATATAACTTTGATCGGGGTGTGCACAACTGACAATATCTGAAGGCAGCAATATCATGAAAATATAAAATCAACAAAACATGTCAGGTGGTACAACACTATGTAGCCTACAACCATGGGTAGCCAATCCAGGACAAACTAACACAATCTGTGGCGTTTGAGACTTCAATGGGTCCAAAGTTATAACATAAGTGTGTAGAACAACCACCAGCCCTAAATAGTTGCTCAACATTCTAGTCTAAGTGCCAAAGTACCAAAATCATAATAAAAGAGGATGAAGGCTCAAGTATACTAAAATCAGAACATAAGCACTCTATTTCCAAGTTTTGATATAAAAATTACATAGAGGGTTTGCCTAACATATCATTTTATTATATAACATACATTTGAGTTAGAAAGAACTAAGGTTAGAGAGCATGCCATTTACCGTGTATACAACCTAGGGATGGTTGATTTGTTCACTCTAAACTGGATAAGAATCAACTTTATTACAAGTGTCTACAAATATAAAATGTGTGAAAAGTAAATACAATGCCATGGATGCATGAGAAATGCATGCAAATGCAAGGTAATAGGGGTCATGTAAAAACTATAATTTCTTTTAATTCGTTATGTGTGCCTTGCTCTTATTTCTTTCGTATTTCCAATCATATGTTTCTATCTTTTCTTAGCTTAGCTAAGTAGAAATTCAACTTGCTTAATGTTTCTTTTAGAAACTCCTAAGTACATTTTTCCTAAGTTTCTTAAGCTAAAATATTATATACATTAATGTTTAGAAGGTTTCTAAGCTATGTTTTTATTTATTTCCCTTGCCTTGCTATTTTAGCATTCTTTCTTAGTGCACTCTTTGACCTCCCTTAAACCTTTTTTGTGCCCTTTTGGAGGATATAAAACCTCCCAAAGTTAGTTTCTAAATTCTCAAAATTTACTCACAACCTTTCTTATATATTTCATATTACCTTTAATTAAATGTTGCTAGGTTTCAAGTTAAATTGAGCCAATGTCTCCTACCTTCTTCTTAAATAGTTTTAACCACTTCATAAGCTATTGATTGGCCTTGTGTTTAAACTTCATTAAGCCCATTGATGCCTTAATTAAGTCACTTATGATTGCTGAAATTTACTGCAGAAAAATTCTGCTTCCAATCATCTTGGTTTTCTAATGAGTTTCACTTAGGCTTGACACTAATTTGACTTTTAATCCTTTCCTCTCTTTAGGCTATTCTCCCCCCCTAGCTAACCACTTATTTACCTTGCATTTAAACCCATTTATGTCCTAATTTTGTGACATTATACACACACTCATTGCAGAAAAATTTTCTGCAATCACCATTTACTACCTTCTTAGATTCTTGTCACCATTTGCCAAAAATTTGATATCTTCTTTGCATTTCCTTTTTCATTGAGCTAAACTACTTTGTAATACTCTTATTAGCATCAAAATTGGACCAAAATCAACCCCTTTTCTAGCCCTAAGTGGTTTGGCCATCCCCTACTTCACTGTAAAAAAATTTCTGCAATCTTGAAACCAGCTTCTTGTGTGTTTTCAACTTGTTTTCTTAGATTTTCTTACTATTTTCCCTATTTTTCCTCAACCCCATGCAAGTCCTCCTGCTCTTCTCCTGTTTTCAAGTTCATATCCAGCACGAAAATCCAATATAAATGCATGAGAACATCAAAGTATTCATGCAAATATGACTTTTACAACTTTTTCTCAAAATTTCAACAAGTGGGGGGTTTGTTCTCTCTCTACATTTTTGACCCCCCTGAATTTCAGCAGCCAAAACCCCTCAAAAGTCTTGTTTTCTTCAAGCAAATGGAATAAAGATATGTATAGCATAAAATTTCTACAACAAAAATCATTTTTCTACAATTTTCTAGAATTTACTCTTACTTTTTTTTTTTCTATTTTCTCTCTTCTTTTCTCTTCTCCCTTGTTTCTTCCTCTCTCTAGCATGCACGAACTAGGCTGTTTCTAGAGCCTTTGGAGGCTTTTATACCTCCCTAGGTAGGTCGGCCATGGCCCTTTACAAAAAAGACTATTTTGCCCCTTATCTTTCTCTTTAATTCTAACTATGTCCCTTTTGAGCAAAACTCCCTTTTTAACCCTAGAAAAATTTTCTAATTCCACTCTAATCTCCCTAAACTCAAGGCCTTGATTAAATTTAGTCACTAACAGTTTTCCACAATTTTATATATTTTAGTTTTTAAAATTTTTATTTTTATATTAACTTGCATAGTATTAGGATTTTTCATTCTTGCCTTTATTTTTTTTTCAAATTTTCTTTCACTATCTTGTAAATTTCACATTTTAATATTTTCTAAAGTTTCTTTAGGCTTTTCGAAAGTTGTGGACATACAAAAATAAATTAATTTTCTTAAGTTTTAATGCATGTTATGCATGAAAGTTCATAAAATTTGTAATACATGTTTGAGTGCCAATGTTGTGCAATCCAAACTTAGTTTGGAATGCCACACAATGAGCCCAATTTTGAAGAGGTCCACCCTAAGGAAGCATCATTAAAGCATATGGTTTATGGAAGTCAATTGAGAGCTTCCTAATTGGATTAGGAAGGTTTGAAATGGTGCTAATCACTTCCTTAATGGTGTGGTTGATTTGAATAGGTTCTCTAAATGATTTGATCACTTAAGGAAATCTCTTGGGTCACTGAAAGGAGATAGAGCATCCATGTGCTTGAAGTAATCTTGATTGATTTCAAATTGGCTATAAGTTTTGTTAAGTACCCTAGTTGCTTCCTCTCAACCTCTCTTCTTTTTAACATAAACTCTAGTTGAGATATAAATACTTTGTCACTAGCATAACAAAGTAGTCTAGTAGACATTTATCATATAGATACACTTACAATACAATTATGGTTTTGTGTGCGTGAATTTGGATTCACTCTTACACCTTCAACGATAAAAGTGCTTAAAAGTATATTTTCTAAGTTATATTTAAATTGGTCACTACATAATAGAGATACTGATTCAATAATATTAGAATGGCATTACATGATAGGATCGTGTATTTTGAATTGTTCAAAAATTTAAAAATTTAGTTGCATTTGCATCTCATTTATTATGTGAATTCAACAGAGCTATAGTTCTAGATTGCTTGGATTTAAGATGAACAACAAAAGGAAATCATTGCTTCCTCTTATCTCCATAATTATGCATTGTTGTGGAGGAGATGTAGAGTTATAGTTGTAATGGAAATGCCATCATGCCATGGGAAGTCTTTATGGCTAAATTCCATTAATATGCAAAGAAGAGTGTTTGAGCCAAACTTTGCCACCTAGAATAGAGGGACGATGCGAGGGAGTTATGTAAAAGCTCTCCCAAGTATGAATGACGATGATATGATCTTCCAATTCATGGATGGACTCAAGCCTTAGGTGAAGGTTAGTGCTAGAGAGGGTGGTGGTGGAATCACTTATCGAGTTCAAATCAAGGGAAATGTTCATACTGCTAAAAGACAAACCTACTCCAAGTCCAAGGGCAAGTATTATGCTACTAAGGACAATGCCTAGAGAGATGGCAAAATTGGGTGGGGAGAAAAAGACAAACCTTATCAAAAAGGGTAGAGACAAGCCACTCAAGCCAATGGACAAGGGTAATGAGAAATGGGAGCATCGTCTCTTAAAGTACTTTTTCTATGACAGACCTCGTCAAACTCATGACTACCTTGTGCAAAGGAAGCTTGTTGCTATGACATTGGAAAAAGATAAAGAGGAGGAGAAGTAGATAAGTACGCTATGAATCTTCAATTCAATCACCATGAAAAGGTCTTGCAAGTGCAAGGGCCTTTTCTTTGTCGATTTGTAGGTCACAAGTAGGGGGTGGGAATTAGTCGAGTTGAGCTAAGCTAACTTTCGCTCAAGTTTGGTTCACTTAAATTTAGATTAACTCATAGCTCAGCTTACTTTCTAAGTAAGCCTATTTTCTTGGCTCAGGCTCAACTCACTCTAAGCTCACGAGCAAAGCAGCTCGACTCAGCTCGGCTCATTAGCTTACATATATCAAAAAGTTTTTAAAAAATTAATAATTTATATATCTCAATTAAGCAACATTAACAAACAATATTTATATCTATAATTCGAATTAATATCAAAATAAAAAGTTTTATTTAATAGAAAGGTTCAAATTACCTTTGACATGTGAAAAAATATTATGTCACAATTGCAATTTTTAGCTAGTATGCATTTTATTATTCTGCTTGTTTTTTGATGATATTCTTGTGCTATATTACTATTTAAAAAGAAATAGAAACCTTATTGAAGCAATAGTTTACCTTTTCCAAATTAGTTACTTAATGAGAAATTATTTCAATTTTATCACTACATAATTTTTTTCTTAACCTTAAAAAAATGAATTATGGACAATTGAATTTTATAGATTCAACATTTTCGAAAGTCAAGAGTAATGTTTTTTCTAAAATTTTAACAAAAGTAGTTAATTTAAGAATTAAAAAAAAAAAGATAATCTATTTCTCACGAGTCAATTATAAGTACCTAGAATGTCAAGTGATATCTATATATATATATATCAAGCTAGCTCATAAACCAAATGAATCGAATTTTTTTTAACTCAAGCTCGTTCATATTTTACATGAGCTAAAAAGTCTAGCTCATGCATCGCTCATTTGATTCATGAGCTTAACTCGTTGAATCAATTATCAAATCAAATCATAAGCCGCTCATGAGCTAACTCAACCCACTTCCACCCTTAGTCACAAGCAAGAAGTTGAGTGTCTTGGTGGACATTGGTGCCACTAATTTCTTTATCTCTAACAAAGTTGCAAAAAAGTTGGGGCTTTACCCGGAGAAGAGAGTTGGCAAGCTCAAGACAGTGAACTTCAACAAGATCCCGACTCCTGGCATTACAAGGGATGTAGAGATGTGCCATGGCCAATGGAGGAACAAAGCCACACTTCAAATAATTCCTCTTGATGATTATGATATCGTTATTGGAATTGATTTCCTTGATCCAATCGATGCCAAGGTCATTCCATTTGCAGATTTAATATGCATTCTAAATGCATGTTGCCAATATGTAGTGCCATTGAGGTGTAAGTTGGGATGAGATCAAAACATACTTTTTGTTGTATAGCTCTCTAAGGGTGTAAAGAAAGGGAGAGAAACCTTCTCAGTAACGTTAAAGTTGGAGGATGGTGGCAAACATGAGGAGGTGCCAAGGGACAACCTATATGTGCTAGACAAGTTCAAAGACATTATGCTACCCAAATTGCCTAAGAAGCTTTCGCCCAAAAGAGAGTTGGACCTCTAGATTGACTTCATCCCAAGTGCCAACCTTCTATCACGTAACCTTACCAGATGTCTCCTCTCAAATTTAATGAGTTGAAAAAGTAGCTCAAAGACTTACTTGATGTTGGCTATATAAGACCTTCTAGTCCCTATATGGTGCACATTTTTGTAGCTTGGCTTTTCTGAAAGCAACTTAAAAAGTCAACCAGCTCTTAAAAAGTTTAAAAGGGCTCTTCATGCACTAGATTTTATTGTTTAAGCAAATTGGGTAGGCTTCTAGTCAAAATTAGGCCTAGGCAAAAATCGAAAAGTTGTAGATTTGTAAAATAACTTCCAATCCAATTGGAATTGGGTCATTCCCATCTATGTAACCAAATTATGTCAAAATAACTAGAAAATGTCGAGAACAGGGGATTGTAGAGTATGTAAAATTTGTAAATTATTTGTAAGTTGGACTAGGTCTCTTTCTAATATGAATTATGTCCAGCCAAAACACAAAATTTATAATCCCTTAACTTAGCTATTCACTTATTTTACAATCAACCCAATCCACTATATATAGCTCAAGTTATGGTCCAAAAACCTATTAAAGGTCTAAATAATATTTTGTTATTGGCCTAATATAGTAGTGCTAACTTCCAACCTAATTTGAGATCCTTCGCAAACAAAATTAGATAGAGCCCAAGGTCAAAAATATGGAAGTTTAAGTTAACTTTTAATTCTTTTTGGAATCAAGTTATTCTCAGTTATTTAACTCTAGATATTGCCATTTTTCTACAATAAAATTAGAGACTAATTTTACTCTTTTGCCCTAATTTGCTCCTTTTTGCTTAATTTTATTTTTATTTTTTAGCTCCAATTGCTACCAAACCTGCCAAACACAAAAATAGATCAAAGTAGCACTATTTAAAGTGACAAACCCTTAAAAATTAGCAAGAAAATCTATTAAATAAATAGGTCAAATATTGTTCATCATACACTAATACTATTTCCAAAAAAACGTGGTGGCTTATTGTGTATTTGCATAAACTACTGAGCCTTCAACAAGCTCATTATTAAGAACATGTTCCTCTTATTGCCAACCCATTTGATCAACTTGGTGGTGCAAGATGGTTCACTAAACTGGACTTGATATCAAGGTATTGGCAAGTTCAAATTATTATGGATAATGAACCAAAAACTACTTGTGTGACCCGCTATGGTTCCTATGAATTTTTTATCATGTCACTTGGCTTAACAAATGCACTAGTTATGTTCAGCCCATTAATGAATAAGGTACTTTATAACTTCCTTGATAAATTTGTTATGATCTATCTTGACAATTTTGTTATCTATAGTTAGACACTAGTGAAGCATATAGGGCATTTGAGATGTGTGAAAGCAAAATCACCTATACATGAGGAAGGAGAAGCGTGCCTTTACTCAACAAGAGGTGCCTCCATGGCCACATTGTAGGAGGCGGCCAAATTCACATGATAAAGCCAAGATACAAGCCTTAATAGAGTGGGAGCCTCCAACTAAGGTGACATAGTTGAGATCATTCCTTAGGTTGATAAATTACTATAGAAAGTTCAAGTGTGGATATTCTTGCATCACAACACCATTCACTAAGCTGTTGAAGAGAAGTATAAGAATAGATTGATGATTGTTAAGCGACTTTTGAGATGCTAAACAAGGTTATGATGAAATAGCCCATACTTATGCTAAGTAATTGTTTGAAGCCTTTTAAGGTGGAAAGCAATGCTTTCTATTTCACCATTAGGGTGTGCTCATGCAAGATGGACATCTTGTAACTTTTGAATTCAAAAAATTTGATTAGACTACGAAAAGATAAATGGTCTAAGAAAAGGAGATAATTGCTATTGTTCACTATCATTGCAGTTAGAGACACTATCCATTGGGTTTCAAATTTGTGGTGTAGACTGACTAGTGGCAAATTCTAATTGCAAACCTAGAAGAGAAGCTCTCTTCTAAATAAGCTCATTAACAAGATTTCTAGGCTAAGTCCAATTATATGTTGAAGTACAAGCTTGGCAAGACTAATTTGGTTGCTGATGCATTTAATAGGAAGTCCATACTTGCTGCCATTAGCCTTTTGGAGTGCACATTGACAGACAAAATCAAAGCAGGGCTAAAACTATTAGTCTCAAGATTTCATATTATTTTTGATAATGATAAAACAAATTATAATTATTATATGTATGTAACAACCTGAACCAAATTTGGTTTACATTATATAATTTTGTCTACTAATTTGTATGCAATTTATAATTTATTTGAGAGAATTTTGAGTGGTTTTAGGTTGAAGAATACCTATTTGAAAGTTTGGATATAAGTGAGTTTTTATAAAGAAAAAAAGTTATTGTAGCAATACTACAACAGCACACCGTAATGCATCGTACACTAAAAAATGTACGCCGTAGCGCGTTAGACACTGGAATTAGTGTACTGTAGCATGCCAAAGCTCACCATAGTGTATTAGACACTAGAATTACTATGTTGTAGCATGCCAAATTGTGATTTTCTGTGTTTTTTTTAAAAAATATATATATATATAATTTTTAACCCCTCCAAATGCCTCTAAATCCTCTTGGACTCTTAAGATTATAAAGAAAGACTTGGGTGACATCTTAAAGTAAACAAAAGTTTATCCAAAAATTTATGAGGATTAAAGATTGAGAAGGATTAATTGAGGGGCAACCTTGTTATTTCGCCTTGACATCCACCATATAAAACCCCCAAACACTCTTTAGGGCTCCAACCCAATCATATTCCTATAGTTAGAGAGAGAAAGAGAGAGGGAGAGAATAAGGAGAAAAGAAGAAAAAATGGAAGAAAAGAAAAGAAAATTCGCTAGATCTCTCACCCATTTGGTTATTTCTTCTATATTTTTACATATTTAGTTTTTCCTCTCCATTCTATAGCATTTAATTTGTTTGAAATTCTTGTTTGGTGATGATTTGTGTGATGTAGATGTTGTCCCAAAAGGTAACCCAAGAGGGGGTGAATTGGATATTTTTTCGCAGAAGCTAAGTAAAAAATAAAATTAAAAGATTGAATTAATGCAATTTACCCAAAATAAATATAAACAATTATAAATAAAGTAAAGAAAGTAGAGGATAGAAGATGCAAACTTTTTTATAATGGTTCGACTTACTACCTAAGTCTACATCCACTCTCTTGAGCTCCAACTGGCCGAGGTTTCACTAAATCCCTTATACTTGACAGAGGCAAGAAATCTAAAGTACAAACAAAGTCTCTTATACTTGACGGAGGCAAGAAATCTCGATTACAAAACCTTTGATTCGATGAGTTTTAAACACCAATATAAATGGTAATAAAGATGAAGTAGAAATATAACAATTCCTCTTAAGTAGGATTAGCTACCACTCCTGTACAAAAGTAATCTCACTTCAAAAGGCACTCTCAAGAATAAAACAATTTTTTTATGCACTCTTTGATTTAACAATAAACAATGTAACACAAAGAATTTTAGAAAGAGAATGAAAGGTTTTGAGAGCTTGTTCTTGTGTACTTTTCTCTTTAACCTATGCTCCTTTTATAGGCAAAAATACTAGAGAGACGTTAGAGAGACATTGACCTTTGTGAAAGGTAAAATCATTTGTCAATAGCAACAACTCATATGCTCGCTTCAAAAATACAAATAAAATGGCTTCCAATGTTCAAAAATCTTAAAATATTGTGAATACTCTATAATGAATCTATTTTCAAACACAAAAAAAAATCATTGTATTATCGTGCACTGTTTGAGATAAATGATCAAATGTTCAACGACATACCAAACTATAAAATTGCTTTTAACAAAAGCTATTGGCCAAGTTCAAAATTGTCTAAAAATTTGAATTTGCCATCAAAATTAACAAATTATATAATTTTGAAAAGCTTATAATGTCTACTTTTATTCAAAATTAGATTTGTGCAAATTTCACTTTTATATTTTGAGATATGATAAAAATATTATGGTATACTCATTTTATCTACTGACAATATGACTCAGCAGAATGGTCCACTTTCAAAATTATATATATCAATTTATAAGTGCAAAACGTGCATATAATGTATACATTTAAGCTCAACACATCCAGGTTACAAATAAATTTAACTCAAAATTTTATTTCTATCATAAGTCAAATGTTTCTATTTAAAACTTATATCATATAGATTTTAAAAATTTTTTTTCAGAAAATGATATATGAGATTGATATAATAAATTATTTCAATGTAAAATAGTATATAAGACAAATTATATATTAAAATAAAGTTATTTGAGTCTAGTTTCATATAAAATTGACTTTATTATATGTTAACTTTTGTATAATAAAATATAATTAATTTACTACACACATATTTAATTTGACAATTTCATATTCTACTATTTGTAGTATATGTAACTAAATAATAAACTTAATATTATAATTTGTCTATATTGTCCATTATAAATATATACATATAACAATTTTAAATTATTTTTTCATTAACAAATTAATATGAAACCTTGAGACTAACAATAGAGAGGGAGGCACTGGACTTCTCCCATAGGAAGAAATTGCATTATCTTTGTTAGATTTGGTTAAAATAACTTTAGATCTAGTCCTACTTGAGAGGATCTATAATTTCATGATAGATTTGTGGATATTGATGTTATCTTTGTGGTTGAAAATCGAGAGAAATGGGAGAAATAATATTGAGATAAAAAAAGTGTTGTCCCAAAAGGCAACCCAAGAGGGAGTGAATTGGGTTTTTATCGTGGAAGTTAAGAGTGTGAAAAATTAAAAACAATAATAAAAATATTGAATCAAATAAACTTATGCAATTCACCTAATAATAAATATAAAACAATTTTAAGTAAAGTAAAGAGAGTAGGAATAAGAGATGCAAACTCTTTTATAGTGGTTCGACTTCCTATCCAAATCTATGTCCACTCTCTCGAGCTCCAACCGGCCGAGGTTCCACTAAGTCTCTTGCACTTGACGGAGACAAGAAATTTCGAGTACAAACAAAGTCCCTTGCACTTGGTAGAGGCAAGAATTCTCGATTACAAAGCCTTTGATTCTGTGAGTTTCAAAAACCAATACAAATTGTAATAAAGATGAAGTAGAAATGTAGTAATTCCTCTTAAGTAGGATTAGCTACCACTCATGTACAAAAATGACTTCACTTCAAAGAGGCACTCTCAAGAATATAACAATTTGCTCTATACACTCTTTGATCTAGTAATAAATAATATAGTATAAAGAATTTTAGAGAGAGATTGAGGAGGTTTTGAGAGCTTGTTGTTTTGTTTTTCTCCCTTCAGTCTATGCTCCTTTTATAGGGAAAAACACCAAAGAGACGTTGGCCTTTGTGGAAGGCAAAATCATTTGTCAATAGTAACTATACATTGGCTGGTTTCAAAAATTTAAATAAAATGGCTCCAAATGTTCAAAAGTTCTTAAAAAATTCTTGAATACTCCTCAATGAGTCTATTTCAAATGCAAAAGGAATCATTGAATTATTGTGCACCGTTTGAGAGAAATCGTCAAATCTTCAACAACATGCCAGACTGTAAAATTGTTTTTGATAAAAGTTGTTTGTCAAGTTCAAAATTGTTTAGAAATTTGAATTTATATTCAAAAATAACAAGTTATATATTGTTGAAAAGCTTATAACCTCTACTTCCATTCAAAATTGGATTCGTATAAATTTGACTTTTATATATTGGGATATGATAAAAACACCGTAATATACTCATTTTGTCTACTAATAGTATAACTCTGCAGAATGACCCACTTTGAAAAAGTATATCTATCAATATATAAGTGTAAAACGTGGATATAATATATGCATTTAAAGCTCAGCATGTTTTATTTATAAATAAAATTAATTCAGAATTTTATTTATAACATAAGTTATATTTTACTAATTAAAACTAATATCATGCAGATTTCAAAAATGACTTTTTCAGAAAATAATATATGAGATTGATATAATAAACTGCTTTAATATAAAATAGTATATAAGATAAATTATACATCAAAATAAAGGTATTTGAATATAGTTTTATATAAAATTGACTCTATTATTTTTTGACTTTTCTATAGTAAGATATAATCAATTTACTACACATATGTCTAATTTGACAGTTTCACAATTAAGCACATATAGTGTATGTAGTTAAATAATAAACTTAATATTATAAATTGTCCATGTTGTCAATTATATAAATATACACATCTAATAATTTTAATTTGTTTTATCATTATCAAAATAAATATGAAATCTTGAGTCTAACAATCTCCCTCTTTTTGGTGATGACAAAACAAATATGCAATGCAAGATATCCATTAAGCATACATATAATGTAACACATATCATGTAAATTCTCCCCCTTTTTGACATCATTAAAAAGATAAACTATATAAGCTTCCCCTCAATATATGCATGAAAAATATTTAGAGATTTTCCCCTTTTAAAAATGAATTGATGCAAATAATATTAACTATATACTTGAGTCTATAAAACCAAGTTCTCTTTTGATGAAACAAAATCTTTCTTCATTAAGAGGTTTTGTAAAAATATCCACTAATTGAAATTTGGTTCCTATAAATTCAAGTGTTATATCCCCTTTTTGAACATGATCTCTCAAGAAATGATGTCTAATATCAATATGTTTTGTTCTTGAGTATTGAATGGGATTCTTGGATATGTTGATGGCACTAGTATTATCACACTTAATAGGAATGTGTTCATACTTAAATTCAAAATCTAGTAAAGTATGTTTCATCCATAAAATTTGTGCACAACAATTTTTCGCGACTACATATTCTGCTTCGACAGTAGATAAGTCAACTGAATTTTGTTTCTTACTAGCCTAAAAAACTAAAGATTTTCAAGAAAATGACAAGTTTCACTAGTACTTTTTCTATTTAATTTATATCCTCCAAAATCCGCATCCGAATAACTAGTAAGTTTAAAGGAGGTTCTTCTATGATAAAATAATCCTACATTTATAGTTCTTTTAAGATATTTAAGAATTCTTTTGACGGTATGCAAATGAGACTCTTTTGGATTTGCTTGAAATCTAACACACAAACAAACACTAAACATGATATCGGGACGGCTAACAGTTAAGTATAATAAACTACCAATCATACATCTATATAGCTTGATTTCTATAGGTTTTCCGTTAATATCTTCATCAAGTTTGATTGAGGTACTCATAGGAGTTCTCATTATTTTAGAATTATTTATCCCAAATCTTTTTAGTAGCTCTTTAGTGTAATTAGCTTGATTTATCACAATCCCTTCTTTGAGTTATTTTATTTGAAAACCAAGAAAGAAATTCAACTCACTCATCATACTCATTTCAAATTCATTTTGCATAGATGAGGCAAATTTTTCACATAAAGATTCATTGGTAACTCCTAAAATAATGTCATCTACATAAATTTGAACAATAAGTAAATCATCATTTTCTTTTCTTATAAATAAAGTATTATCCACTTTTCCCATTGAAAATCTATTTTCTGATAAAAATTTTGAAAACCTTTCATACCAGGATCTAGGAGCTTGTTTCAAACCATATAAAGGTTTTGAAAGTTTGTAAACATGATCTACATATTTCTCATTTTCAAAACCTGATGGTTGTTCAACATAAACCTCGTGAACAATAAAACCATTTAGAAAGGCATTTTTAACATCTATTTGAAATAGTCTGAAATTCATATGAGATGCAAAATCAAGTAATATTCTAACAGTTTCAAGTCTAGCTATGGGAGCAAAAGTCTCTCCATAATCTATTCCTTCTTCTTGATTGAAACCTTGAACTACAAGTCTTGCCTTATTTCTAATTATATTACCGGATTCGTCAAATTTATTTCTAAACACCCATTTGGTTCTAATAACCGTTTGATCGCTAGATCTAGGCACTAATTCCCAAATTTTATTTCTTTCAAATTGATTTAATTCTTCTTGCATAATTAAAACCCAATTTTCATCATTAATAGTTTTGGGCTCAATTTGAGAAATAAAAGACAAATGTTCACAAATATTTTCAATTGATTTCTAGTCTTTCTACAATCACTAGGATCACCAATAATTCATTTCATATGGTGACTAGATTTATATTTCTAAACTTTTGGCAAATCACTATGTGGAGTTTCATCAAAGTTTTCTATACTAGGGGAGTTTTCAATTTCTTTTTCTTATCATTAATATTTAAATTAACTAAATCATTCTCAACATCATCATATATAACTTTATGCAAAAATAGATAAATTTCATCAAATGCAACGTACATAGATTCTTCAACTACATTAATTCTTTTATTAAAAACTCTATAAGCCTTACTAGTAGTAGAATAACCTAAAAATATACCTTCTTCTAATTTTGCATCAAATTTACCAAGATTATTTTTGTATTTATAATAAAACATTTACACCCAAAAACTTTAAAATAACCAATCTTAAGTTTTCTATCAAACCAAAGTTCAAAAGGAGTTTTCTTAAGAATTAATCTAATAAGAACTCGATTTAAAATATAACAAGCCGTATTAACCGCTTCGACCCAAAAATATTTAGGTAGCTTGTATTATTAAGCATAGTTCGAGCCATTTCTTATAAAGTTCTATTTTTCCTTTCAACAACTCTATTTTGTTGTGGGGTTCTAGGTGTAGAAAAATTATGCTCATATCCATAAATATTACACAGATTTTCAAATTCATTATTTTCAAATTCTCCATCATGATCGCTCCTAATTTTTAAAATCATATAACCCTTCTCATTTTGAATTCTTCTACAAAATTTTAAAAATTGAGAACATGCTTCATTTTTGTGAGTTAAAAATAATACCCAAGTAAATCTTGAATAGTCATCAACAATTACGAAAGTATAGAATTTTCTACCAAAATTAGCAACTTGAGAAGGTCCAAATAAATCTAGATATAAGAGTTGTAAAGGTCTAGATGTAGAAATTATATTTATAGATTTAAAAGAAATTTTTCTTTATTTTTCCAATTGACAAGGAGCACAAATTTTATTTGTATCAAATTTGAGTTTAGGTAAGTCAATGAGTAGTTGTTTTCTTGAAAGTTTAGAAATTATATCCATACTACAATGACTTAACCTTCTATGCCATAACCAAGAATAATCATGTAATGTACTCAAACATTTCATATTTTGTTCGATCAAATTATCAAAATCAATAGTATATTCATTTTCATCTCTTAAGGCAACAAATACTATGGTATTATTCTTATTAAAAACCTTGCATGCATTATCTTGAAAAATAATTTTATAACATTTATCACATAATTGACTAATACTAAGTAAATTATGTTTTAAGCCTTCAACAAATAAAACATTATCAATAATGAGGGAGTTAGGGTTACCAATTTCTCCAATACCAATAATTTTGCCTTTTGCATTGTCTCCAAAAGTCACATACCCTCCATTTATTTTCGAAATAAAATTAAATTTTGTGTAATCTCCCGTCATATGTCTTGAGCATCTATTATCCAAAAACCACTTATTCTTTCTTGTGGTGCTCAACATACAAATCTCTTACAAAAATTAATTAGGTTTTGATTTTTGGTACCCAAACTTTCTTAGGTCCAACAATGTTAGCATATGTTCCCTTAGAAACCCAAATAGATGTAATGTTATATTTTCCTTTCCATTTATAATCATTTGGGACTAAAATATTTTTAGGTCCAACTAACAATTTTCTTTTTAATGAACAATCACATGCATAATGTCCCTTTCCACCACAATAATAACATGTAATAAATAGACCACCTTGATGAGAACTTTTTACAAAATAATATTTGTAAAACTTTTGTCTTTGACAAGCCTTGTAACCTAATCCAGTTTTATTAAAACCATATTTTTGAGTAGCAAACAATTTATCTAAATTTTCCTTCCTTGAGTAAATTTAGATAAAGCATTTGTAAGCTCTTCAACTCTTTTTCTCAATATATCATTTGTTTCATTCTTAGATATAGAAGCAAGTTGAATTTTTAAATTATCATTTTCATTTTTCAAACTAGCATTTTTATTAGAAATATTTGAAAACTTCTTTTTCAAGTCTTTATATTTCTTTCCGAGATTTTCTAATTCATTTTGTAATTCATCACATGCATACAATAGCTCATCATAAAATAAATTAAAAGTGTTAGAAGTAAAAAAAGATGAGCTTACCTCATTATCACTTTCTCTAGTTGCCATGAGACATAAGTTAGCAATGTCATTTCCACTTAATTCTTCCACCGAATCACTTTCATCACTCATATCCCAAGTGGTGGCTTTCATGACTTCTTTTTCCTTATTCTTCTTCTTTAGAAGTGGACAATCCGATTTTATATGTCCACATTTCTTGCATTCATAACATATAATATCTTTCCTGGAAGAATGTTCTTTTTGATCACCTCTCATTTGTCTCCTTTCAAATTTCTTCTTTTTGAGTAGTTTGTGACTCTTTTTGCAAAATATGCAATTTCATCATCATTTTCTACTTCACTATCATTAGAGTTTTCTTTCATAGTAGACTTTAGAGCAATACTCCTTTCTCTTTTTGGTTCTTCTTCTTCTTCATTTCTTTGAGTCATTTCATAGGTCATTAGTGACCCTAGAAGCTCTTCAATTGAAACTTTCGAAAGATCTTTTGCTTCTACTATTGCCATCACCTTTGGAGCCCAACTTTTTAGTAGAATCCGAGAAATTTTTTCACAAGAATTTCATTATTAAAGCTTTCACCAAGAAAAATCATACCATTAATAATATCAGTAAAGCGAGTATACATATCTTCAATAGATTCACTTGATTTCATCATAAAGAGTTCATACTCATGTTTAAGCATATTGAGTTTTGTGTCCTTAACTCTACTTGTACCTTCATGTGTTATTTCAATAGTTCTCTAAATATTTTGTGCCGTTTTACATGTAGAGACTCTATTAAATTTATTTCTATCTAGAATACAAAATAATGTATTCATTGCTTTTGCACTAGTCGTAAAATTTATTTTATCATTTTCATCCCAATCTTTCTTCTATTTAACAATAAGTTTATTCTCTTTAACTATCAAGGGAGATTTATATCCTTCTCAATAATATTCCAAATCTTATAATTCATTTGTTGAAGATAAATGGTCATTCTAATTTTTCAATAACCATAATTACTACCATTAAAAAAAAGTGGTCTTGTAATAGGTTGACCCTCCATAACCCCATGTGTACCAATGATTGCCATAATGTATGATCTTACTCTAAAGACTTTTTAAGGCCAATATATAGAGCCTTGCTCTGATACCAATTGTTGTCCCAAAAGCAATCCCAGAGGGGGTGAATTGGGTTTTTATCGCGGAAGTTAAGAGTGTGAAAAATTAAAAATAATAATAAAAATATTGAATCAAATAAACTTATACAATTCACCCAATAATAAATATAAAACAATTTTAAGTAAAGTAAAGAGAGTAGGAATAAGAGATACAAACTCTTTTATAGTGATTCGACTTGCTATCCAAGTCTACGTCCACTCTCTCGAGCTCCAACCAGCCGAGGTTCCACTAAGTCTCTTGCACTTGACGGAGGCAAGAAATCCCGAGTACAAACAAAGTCTTTTACACTTGGCAGAGGCAAGAATTCTCGATTACAAAACCTTTGATTCGGTGAGATTCAAAAACCAATACAAATTGTAATAAGATGAAGTAGAATGTAGTAATTCCTCTTGAGTAGGATTAGATACCACTCATGTACAAAAATGACCTCACTTCAAAGAGGCACTCTCAAGAATAAAATAATTTGCTCTATGCACTCTTTGATCTAGTAATAAATAATATAGCATAAAAAATTTTAGAGAGAGATTGAGGAGGCTTTGAGAGCTTGTTGTTGTCTCCTTCTCCCTTCAGTCTATGCTCCTTTTATAAGGAAAAACACCAAAGAGACGTTGGCCTTTGTGGAAGACAAAATCATTTGTTAATAGTAACTACACATTGGCTGGTTTCAAAAATTCAAATAAAATATCTCCAAATGTTCAAAAATTCTTAAAAAATTCTTAAATACTTATCAATGAGTCTATTTTCAAATGAAAAATGAATCATTCAATTATCATGCACCGTTTGAGAGAAATCATCAAATCTTCAACAACATGCTAGATCATAAAATTGCTTTTCATAAAAGTTGTTGGCCAAATTCAAAATTGTCTAGAAATTTGAATTTATATTCAAAAATAACAAATTATATATTTTTGAAAAGCTTATAACGTCTACTTTCATTCAAAATTGGATTCATACAAATTTGATTTTTATATATTGAGATATAATAAAAAAAATTGTAGTATACTCATTTTGTCTGCTGGCAGTATAACTCTGTAGAATGGCCCACTTTGAAAAATTATATTTATCAATATATGAGTGTAAAACATGCATATAATATATGCATTTAAACTCAACACGTTTACTTTACAAATAAAATTAATTTAGAATTTTATTTATATCATAAGTTATATTTTACTAATTAAAACTAGTATCGTGCAAATTTCAAAAATGTCTTTTTCAGAAAATAATATATGAGATTGATATAATAAACTGTTTTAATATAAAATAGTATATAAGATAAATTATACATCGAAATAAAGGTATTTGAGTATAGTTTTATATAAAATTGACTTTATTATTTTTGAATTTTTTATAGTAAGACATAATCAATTTACTACACACATATTTAATTTGATAGTTTCACAATTTAGCACATATAGTATATGTAGTTAAACAATAAACTTAATATTATAAATTGTCCATATTGTCCATTATATAAATATACACATATAATAATTTTAATTTGTTTTGTTAGTATCAAATATAAATATGAAACCTTGAGACTAACAGAAAGTGAATTAAAACTCTACTATCATAAGGTCCTATAAAAGGGTATAAGCATGGTTTCTAAAGAATGTGCTTAAATGTTAAGAGATGAAAAGATTTTAGGAAACTATGCAAAACCAAAGCTTTGTCACATCCTTGTATCATACATTTAGGATGCTTTCATTTAGGATATTTTTCTCACACATGCATGTGTCCCACTTGTAGGGGAGGAAAACACAGTTAATCCAATCCTCGAGTTGTTAACTCTAGGACCCCACATCTAGGCCTTCTACATACAATGAGCGACATCTCTCTAATCCTAATTTTTTTTCTAAAAACATGTTTTCTTGAAATCCAAAACTTGTTTTAGAACTTGCTTATATATTCATACTAAGGAAAAGGGAAACAATCTAGTTATGTTCTGATTTCTAGTGTAAAGATGTGATTTTATGATATTTAGGAATTTATAATGTTTGGTACTTCGTCACCTAGATTATAATGTCAAGCAGTCATCTAGAGCAGGTGGCAATTCTACTTGCAGTACATGATATATGTATGATAATTTCCCTACCAAAGGGACTACACGCCAAACTATATTAGTTTGGCCGAGGAATGACGACCACTAGTGCAAGCTACACAGTGTAGTAGTGCCTAACATGTGTCTCAATGAGGGCCTAAACTATGTTTTATGATTTTACTGCCCCTAGACACCTTCGGTTGTATAGATCTAACTAGAGTTTTACTTGTACATCTATGAACTGAGCATATAATTGTTTATTGCTTTCAGATGATTTTTGCTTAATCTTCTGAGATGAAATGCTTCATAGCCACATGATACAAAATTATTATGAATCTCATTCATGTTATTCATACTTTAAGTTTCACTGGAAATATTTTGTGAAACTTGTTTATGTTGATTATAAGTATGAACCCTAACTGTTCCACTATGATTAGCTTGATTGTCATTCACTAGGATGTTAGTCTCACTCATTTTTATCCTACAGATATAGAGGGTCCTAGCCAAGACCACAGCATCTACCTCACTTGCAGTAGAGACTGCGTAGTATAGACTAAGGTTAGCCAGGACTTCATTTGCTTATGCTTTAATTTCATAAAGTGAGGTGAAAGGATTTTGTATTAGCTAAGTGTAGATGGATGTATGATTATTACATATTGTGAGTTATGCTTGATGGTATGCAATTATTTATATTTAGAAACTATGGGATTAATTGGCTATGCTATATTTGTTAAATGGATTTTAAGTGTTAGTTATAAATTGTGCTACAAGGCAAAGTGATGTTTTAGTTATGTGTTGGATGCAATTTACATAAACATTATGGTTGTATTGCTTAAGTTAAACAAGTACTGTTGTATTGCTTAAGTTAAACAGGTACTCGAACACAGGACCCTTAGGGCAAGTTGTGATAAGGGTTATAATGGCTGGCATGCTGTCAAAATTTTGGCTAGTAATGTTGGTTACTACCCCGCTATCATGCCTCACTTTGGAAAAGGAAGCAAGGTATGACAATGTATATATATTTATATTGAACAACTCGTATTGTTGGATATAGGCAATTCATATAGTTGGGTCTAATATTTGGCTCTATACACTACATGTCTTGTTAAGTAGTAAAATTATCAAATTAGATATACAGATAGTAAATTAATCATATTTTATTATATAAAACTCCAAAATAATAAAGTCAATTTTATATAAAAGTAAATTCAAACACTTTTACTTGGATATATAATTTGACTAATATACCCTTCTATATTAAGATAGTTTCTTATATTAATCTTATAAATTAATTTTTAAAAAAGTTATTGTTTCAGATAGGCATTAAATAAGTTTTAAATAACAAAATACATTTTACAGGACTAATAAAATTCTAAATGTATTTTATTTGTGAAATAAACATACTAAGTTTTAAATAAATATGCTATCTACACATTTTGAATTTACAATTAAGTAGATGTAATTTTTCTAAGTTAGCCATTCTTCCAAGTCATATTATCATTAAACAGAATAAGTATAATTTAATATTTTAGCCATATATCATAATATAATATTCAAATTTATACAAATCCAATTTTAAAGGCAAGTAGTTTCAAAAGATATATAATTTTTTATTTGTGGCTAAGAATTACAGTATCTTGGCAATTTTGAAGTCCAACTTTGATAAGAATAGCTCTACAATTCAACATATATTTAGTAAATACAACTTTTCTCCCAAACAACTAATTATTATCTAATGGTTTTTAAAACTAGATTCATTTTGGATTGTTTATAATTTTTGATTGGGACTTTTGAAAATTAAAAAACTATATTTTTTGAATTTTCTAAGTAAGTTTATAAGTTGTTGTTGCTGATAACAAACTCAATTGTATCTTTTACTATCTCACAAAATATCAAGATTGCCCAACATCTCTTCAATGTTTTTTTGGTGATTTTGCTTATAAAAAAAGTATAGATTGAAGGGAGAAATATCCAAGAAAAAACACTCGAAGTTTTCTTAATCCCACCCTCTAATTCTTTGTTACATATTATTCATTAGTTGAATAAAGAATACTTTGAACAAATTGTTCCAATCTAGAGGATGAACCTTTGAAGTGAAATCCTTTTATACATTAGTGGTAGCCTATCCTACTTAAGAAGAATTGTTACATTTCTATCTCTTTTATTTTCCAATTTTTATTGGTGTTAAAACTCACCACGCTAAAAGCTTGGTTTGAAATTGAGAGTTCTTCCATTCATTAAGTGTAAGGAATGTAGTAAAATCTCGGTCAATTGGAGCTCAAGAGCTAAAAAGAGTGGACATAAGTTTGAATATAAAACTAAACCATTATAAAATGGTTAACATTTCTTATCTCTACTTTCTTTACTTTACTTAAACTATTTTATATTTACTTTCGGTAAATTGCACATGTTTAATTGACTTAATTTTTATTAGGCGTTTGAATTTTTACATACACTTAATTTTCGCGATAACTACCCAATTCACACCCTTTTGATTTGCCTTTTGGGCAAAACAAAATATGATGTTTTTGCTCAGAACCTCCTTGAGTATTCACGACATGGCAAGACACAACAATTCTAATGTTAAGGATAGTTGCTATGCAGCAAGTGGCAATAGTTGTATGTGCCTCAACAAGGAAACTTAAGACACAAGATCCTAAGAGCGTGTCATTGCACTATGGCACTAGTAGAGGAGCAATACTGCTAGCCATAAATGAAAAATAATGTGGTAGCCTATATCATAATGTGCTTAGGGTGCCAACATGATAAAATTGAACAGTCATAATCAATTGGCTAGTTGAAAACTTTACCTAAGAGACCATGGTAAAGTGTTTCAATAGACTTCATTGTCAACCTCTCCAATTTAAAAGGGTGCTAGATCATCACGGTCATGATAGATAGATTTTTGAAAAATAGCACTTTTATGTCTACATCCAAAGATTGCCTAGCAAAGGAGGTAGCAAACTTTTTCATGAAGCATGTGACAAATATTGGGTTGTTCCAAGGACCATTATGAGAGATAAAGGCCCTCAATTCACTAGCAAGTTCAAGACAAAATTTTTCAAGTTGATGTATTTAGAGTTTAACATGTCCATTAGTTTGAATGTCTAAATTGATGGCTAGGTAGAGAGCATGAATGCACTATTCAAGATATACTTGAGGCACTATTTCAGCTCTACACAATAGGATTGGGCTAAGTTGATTGATATAACTCAATTTGCTTTTAAACTCCACAAGAATAAGTTTACAAGTAAGAGTCCCTCTAGGATAGTGATGGAACAACAACCTTTTACTCGTAGCACTGCTATGACTAGTTATAAGGGCAACAGCTTAATATCATACAAGTTCACTAAATCTTGGCAAGAGGAGACAAATGTGGCCAGTGCATGTTTAGATACGGGTACCAAGCACATGAAGAAATAGGTTAACAAGAAGAGGTGGCATCTTGAGTTCTAAGGGACCTTATACTTGCTAAGTTGCATTCAATTCTACTGTATCATAATGTGCACAAAGGCTTGTTGTGCAAATATGAAGGTCCATTCAAAGTCTTGCAATGGGTTAGAAAGGTTGCATAAAAAATTGCATTTCCTCATAAAATAAAGATCCATCTTGTGTTCTATGTTATTATGCTTAAGTCTTATCATGCTAACAAGGAGAACCCTAGCCATGGTAGATCACAATACACACCTTTGTGTGCAAGAACCTCATATGACCATGAGGTAGATCATATCATGGCTAACAAAGTTGTGCGTGAGAGGTATAACAAGCTTAGACATGAATACTTAATGTGATGAAAAGACTTGTCAAAGAGAAGCAAGTTAGGAACCTATTGAAGTATTATAGTAGTTCTAAAAGCACATTGAGGCTTTTAATGCAATAGGTACCGATGAGGACATTGATATAATAGGTCGGGAAGAATGGCACAAACCACCTAAAAGATATCATATAACCAAGATGTTGGATGATTTTAGATTTCTTGTATTTAATACAAGTAAATAATAATTAACTGTTGTATTTAGTTCAAGTACTTGGCAAATAATATCTATTATGGTAGTTGGTAAATGTCATTTATTATATTACGCTTATATAAAGGGCATCCCCCCTTATTTGTGCACAATCACATCTTAATGTTCATGTTGTAGGTCAGATTAAATAAGGCGGAATTAAATAAATTTATCCTACTGACATAGTGTTTCAAATTATTATACTTTATTCAGTAAATTTTAACTCAAGTCTAGACAAAACACTAGATAAATATGAAAATTACAAATACGTCATTTCCTTTCTTGACAACACAATGGTGAGCAGAGTCATCGTTGAAACTTTTGACGACCAGCCAACTTTCTAGCGACTGGTGGATGGTAGGTGGCAGGCAGCAACTAGTGGCAGATGGCAAATACTATACAATATTCTTTGATAGAAAGAGG
Source organism: Thlaspi arvense (assembly GCA_911865555.2). NCBI lineage: Eukaryota > Viridiplantae > Streptophyta > Magnoliopsida > Brassicales > Brassicaceae > Thlaspi > Thlaspi arvense. The sequence continues at coordinate 24,767 of CAJVSB020000051.1, forward strand.
GTAAATTTTAGTAATTTGACCTGTAAATAATAGATGCAATATTGTCTAAAACAATTTGATAAAATTATCACATCTCCTTATTTGATTTATCCAAGTCTAGTTGAATATTTATCTAGCCTGAATGTTTATCCATATTTTATTATTTTGGCCTACTTGGGACACTTATCCTTATCCTTATCTAATTTTATCTGACCCACCGATGGATCCCTTAAAATAAAATATGATCAAAATTTCTCTTTTTACTTTTCTTCTCTAAGTTGGTTAGTGTGACTAAAGATTTCGAGTGAAAATTTGAAGTGTCATATGGATTGAGAACGCTAGAAGAAAAAACTGGTCACAATGCATGTTACATCTTCTAACAAATGCATTTGAACGGTATGGATTTATGAAAACCAATTTGAATTTGGATCTCCATAGATTTGGTCATGATTTGTGCTATTCCCAGGCCTACTACAGTTGGCATGTTCCCAAAGTATATGGGATTCATCTCTCATAAGGGTCCCTTTTAAGGATAATTGATTTAAAAAGCTCAAATGTTTTGCAAGTTTTTATGATGAGATATTAAATTATTTTTCTTAAATAAATCAACAAAAATTTACCAAAAAATACTCATATGAAATACAAAGATTAATTCATATGAGTCATGACCCAAAGTAATATAATAATTAGACTTGTGGAACTGTTTTTATTAAATTCTGTAAATACTTTTCTCTTTAAAAAATAATTATATATTGCAATAAACTTAATCAGAAAATTTAGAGAGTATGATCATAGAATATTGTAAACTTATTGACTCTAAAAATTAAAATTATTTTTATTAAATTGTATGAACACTACAAGAAAGTAGGCAATTTCTGACAGACAGATTTTGTCAAAAATGAACATTTCCGACTGAATTTTTGATAGATAAATTACTGTCAGAAAAACACTTATCAAAAATAATTTCTAATGGAAAATTAATTTCGTCAAAAAAAATATCATCTGCCAAAATTTCTATTCGTCGAACGATCAAAAATGTGGTTGGGTCAACGGAATTTTTGATGGCTTTTTCGACGGAATTTCTAACAGCTTTTCTGACATAAAGTCCGATGACATTTTCGATAGTATTTTTGACAAAATTTTCGATGACATTTCCAATGGCTTTTCCTAAGGCATTTCTCACAGAATTTTCGATGGTGTTTTCAACAGAATTTTTAGTGGCTTTTCCGATGGAATTTCCAATTAAAATTTTGATAACTTTTCTGAGTTAATTTTTGACAACATTTTCCAACAAAAGTTCTGACAAAATTTCCAACGGAATTTCAAATGGCTTTTCCTACGGCATTTTTGATGGCATTTTCGACCAAATTTCTGAACCAATGTTTTTAATTTTTAATTTTATATTTTACATTATTTTATAGTTATTGTAAAATTTATTTTTATATGTTTTCTAATTTTTTATATTTTATATTTAATAAAATATAAATTATTAGTAACTAGTCAGGTAATATCAAAATTTAAACTTTTTAAATTATATTAATGAAATAAAAAAATATATTGCATTTAAATTAAAAATAAAATTGTTCCAAAACAAATGAAAATATCCCAAACGCGAACAAAAATGTCTTAAATAAAACAACCCACATAATACACTACTGTGTGTTGGTCTCATCTGACGTACTCTCATCCTTAGATGTATGTCTCAAAATCAGCAATAGCAACGTAGGAACGGTAGCTCCAGATGATGGAATAAATGACGAACTGTGACACTCAAATCTCTCCATCATAGTTAGCAGCCTCTGAACAGTCTCATTCATAACCCCCATAATCACCTCCATAGTTTCCGCCTTTTGACACATCTCAGACATCTTTGCTTCTAACTTTATAGTGGGAGATAATGATGAAGTAGAGAACACTGACTGCGAATGTGTGCTTAAAAATAGTGTCAATCCTAACCCATACATGTGACCCCTCGTCCTCTCGCCAGCTACACAAGCCCAAATCTTCATCTTAGAATATGTTGGACCACTATTTATTACAGCAGACTCTCCAACTAATGCTTTAGAAGACTAAGCCTCCTCCAAATTGCATTGACACTTGTTCTACATGAAAACATAAATGAAAACATTAGTAGTACATAAAAGCAAAATATGATGCAAAACTTTTAGCTTATCTATATGACATTAAATTAACTCACAAATGTTCCTTCAGCCCACTCATCAATCCATTTCTTCTGCTTCTCCTTCCTCTTAACATGACAATACTAAAAAGTTTATGTAATTGATGGAACTTTTCCACTTGTTTGTATCTATAATAATCGATAAATACAATAATAAATAATAAATATTTATATTAAAATTATTAATCCCATACCATTCTTCGAGCATGCTCATGGGGGATACAGTTTCTAATATGAAAAGAGCCGCCCTTCCTCAGAATGTTGATTGCCCTTGTTCTAGGCACTCAGACATCGAAATTCTTTACTCTACCAATACTCAACTAGTCTATCCTGTATGGAAAAGATAATTCAGTCAGTCCTTCTTCCTCTCAATCTTGCCTCCAAAAGCATATCTAACAACCTGTGATCGCCACGTCGATTAAAAATCTTCCTAATAAGTGGATTATTCTCCACATCCCATGTGAAATATTTCTGCAGAATTTCAAATTTTAAAAATATGAGCATAATATTATAATTAAAAAATAATTAATTTTTAAAATACGTACTCCAAATTCTTTAAACCATAGATCAGAAGGAACCGCCTCCTAACTAGGATAAAAAAATGTATATCTTGGCTTGATGATATCCATAATCATGTGAGCGGCCTCAGTAGAATGATCGAACCTCAAACATAACAACAATTATTTTATTAGTCATATAATTTAATTAGTAAAAATCAATATCTAACCATATAATCTGTAAAATTTTACCCGTTTTCCCCAACAAGTCTAATGTATCTTATTAGAAGTTGCCTCTAAAGAGCTCCAAGGTGGAATAAAAGACCTATCAGATCCAAACTCAAATGGCTCACCAAGATGGGGAGATGTGGGTGCAGACATTGATGGAGATGAAGTCCTATATCCAAGTGTCAACATAAACTGTGATGGTGGCTAGACATGTGGATGAGTATAACCATAGTCATACTGAAATATAGGTGGTGGTGGTGGCGGTGAACGAATAGTAAAATGTGGTAACGGGCCTATCATCTGAGGTGATGATCTGTGCTTCTTCTTGACCCTTGATACACCGACTGTCTTTCCCTTATCTCTTTTTCCACCTAAAGACATCCGCATAAAATAAAAATAGTTAAAAATACAAATTTAAACATATAATAAAATAAAATACATTATTAATAGTAAAATACATTAATTTAATGTACAAATTAACAATAATAATAAAATTCTTACCAAAAATTGTATATACTTACACATTCAATCAAAATCCAAATTTTAGTCAGATTGGAAATCTTCTTGATTCTCTATGGATGGTTCTGTCTCTTCTTCATCATCAAGTTCAACCTCCTCACTTTCTTCTTCTTCTACTTCTTCTTCCTCCTCCTCTTCCTCCTCCTCCTCCAAATTAACTTCTTTTTCTTGTCCTACTTCTTCTAAATCTATCTTTTCATAGCGTCCTTACTCATCTCGTAATCTATTTATTAGTTTTATGTCAATTATTGGATTCACAACAGAGATTTCTTCCCCCTAATAAATTTCTTTTGCACTTAAATTGTTTATTTCTATGCGACCACTTGGTCTTGTCTTCATAACCCCTCACCAATGAGCCTTGTCCCTTCGAATTGGAGGATAAGAATATAATACACTTGTCTAATATTCTGTGCAATAATAAAAGGATCATATCGAGGATATTGTCTAGTATAATTCATTTCAACAATATTATGTTGTGAGTGAACTTTTATACCTCAAGACCTTCTTGGATCAAACCATTTACAATGAAATAATATAACTCTTTTTATTGGTTCTCTGGAATACTCAAATTCCACCACTTCTTGAATAATACCATAATAATTATCTTCTACATCACCGCCAACACCCTTCACATGCACCCCAGTATTTATGATTTTTTTCCCACGAGACAATTCATTTGTGTAAAATTTATACCCATTAACAAAATACTTACGACATGATATTACCTTTATATTTTCCTCCCACACTAAATCATGCAAAAATTGATTATTGACATGATTATGAGGATTATGCACCTGTTCAGAAAATGTAATAATTGTTAAATAAATCAATACATCCTAATTGAGATTACAACATATTTGAATGAGTAATACACTTACATAAGCCTTAAACCAGTCAACGAATTCATCTTGAATTCTTGTGCTAGCATCTTCTTCCATCATACCACTATGTGCCAAAAAAAATACTATAATTTAAACAAGATTTCATCATCAGAACAATTACCTCTACACAATATAAATTATAAAGTTCTGTTACACTTACTTCAAAAATGATTGAACTTTTGGATAATTTATTAGAATATGTAGAGTTGCTGATTTCAATTCTTCTTCAAATAAATATCTTTCTTTACATCAAGAACTATGACCATGCTGATTAAAAATTGAAATAGTTGGAGCTTTTACATCACTTGTCCCTTCGTCATTTCAACAAACTCTGTTCCTCAGCTACATTACAAATGTCTCAAAATAATATAAATTAAGATAACACATCTCTCGAGTTAGATATGTTGCACATTTTGATCCTTCTACCCATGCTTTATTTTTGATTGATCTCCTAAAATCTCCCATTACCCTAAATTAATGTCAATTGTATTAAATATAAAAAAAAAAAAAAAAAACTTATAAAATAAAATATAATTTATGCAAAATATTGACTTAAAATTACCATTCAAAAGGATATATTCATCTGTGCTGAACAGGTCCTCCCATTCTTGCTTCATATGAAAGGTGTACAATAAGATACTCTATTGAATCAAAAAATGTCAATGGAAAACATTTTTCAACTTTACACAAAATTATGGAAATATTTTACTCTAGTCTAAACAAACTCTCATCTTTGAGTATAGTAAAGCACAAGTCTTTAAAAAATTAACTCAATTTAGTCAAAGGTTTCCATACAAGATCAGGCAAAGAACTGAATACAATAGGATGAGACATCCCATAAATATATGACAATCATAGCTCTTCATGCCATGAACCTTAATAGTTTGGCCATCAATACATCTAGCCAAATGAGAAGAATAACCATCTGGCATCTTTAATTCATTAACTCATTTACATACAATTTTTCTCTCATTAAGAGTGAGGGTGAATTAGCCTTTGGTTTAGCAAATTTTCCATTATCCAACAGAACAAGCTCTGGATCTCTCTGCCTACAAATCTCCGCCAAATCCATTCTCGCTTTAATGTTATTCTTTGTTTTACCATTAATGTCCATCATTGTATTAAGCACATTATCAAATATTTATGTGCATAACATCAAGATTGTGCTGTTAACAAAAGATTTTTCCAATATGAAAGTTTCCAAAATATACTCTATTTAGTCCAGTTACAATTTACCTCATATTTCGGTAATCTAACATGACCTACATCAATGACTTTTGGAAGAGAACTAACCTTTTCCCACATCCATGCACCAAACAACTTGCAAGCAACTCATCAATCTCAACTTGGGCTTTTTTGAAATCTTTCTCATTTCTTCTAAACGAATGATTATATGGTAGAAACTGACAATGACAATCGAACCATAAATTTTTATCGCGATATTTTAAAGTAAAAAATTTAGTTCTCTCCATATAGTAAGGGCATGCTAACTTACCTTAAGTTATCCAGCCAAACAACATTCTATATGTTGAGAAACCATTAATTGTCCACATGACAACTGCATGTAATATAAAATTTTGTTTGGTCGATATACCATAAGTCAACACACCAACATCCCACAACACCTTCAACCTGTCAATTAAATGTTGTAAATAAACATCAATTCCACTCTTAAGATTTTTTGGACCAAGGATAATTCATGTTAAGAACAAGTACGGTTTAATCATACAAATTTCAGGTGAAAGATTATAAGGTGTGACAATTATCAGCTAACAAGAATATGGTGTGGTTGACTAACTAAAGGTGTGAATCCATTAGAATATAAACCAAGTCTTACGTTTCAAGGCTCATTTGCAAAATCAGGATATAATCTATCAAAGAGTTTCCATGCTTTCCTATTTGATGGGTGACTTAAAATGTCTGATGGATGCCTATTCTCATAATGCCATCTCATATGTGGTGCAAAACTCATGGATGCATAAAGTCTTTGCAATCTAGGAATAAGTAGTAAATAATGCATTGCTTTAACAACTATATTTTTATAATTTCTCTTTTCCCACCCTACGTGACCAATACCTTGAAAAACCACAAAATTTACAAAACTGCTCATTTGCATCATTATTGTAATATAACATGCACCCATTATCACAATAATCAATTTTCATAACTTGAAGTCCCAACTTTGATACTAATTTCTTGGATTCATAATAACTACCAAGTATCCTTATATTCTCACATTGTCTCACACATGAGTTCCACCATTGAATCAATGCATTGTTGAGCAACGTTCCAATCAAACTTGAAACTTATTACTCTAGTCACAACAGATAATTCAAAATGATGAGATCATGGCCATAATGATTGGTTTGCTGCTTATAACAAGTTATAAAACTTCTAAACCTCAACATTAGGAGCCTTTTTCATTATGTGTTAAAAGTGAGCATGATACTTAGGCCCTGCAGCATCATACACCATCTCATGAAACCTACTTAAATTTTACAAGTGATCATTAAAAGTAGCCACATTACTTGAAGAACCGGCACCGCCATGAACTCTACTTACACCCACATGAGGCTCCTCTTCTCCATGATGAGTCCAATACCAATATCTTGCCATAAAACACTTTGTACAAAGATGTACCTTCATTATACCGAGCTCTAACCATTTCACACACTTGCAAATACAACAAAGACATCTAATCAACTCATCATTTAAATAACATGCTTGTTGGCATGCATGATTAATAAACAGTTCAAGACCATCCATAAATTCTTGTTTCAATCCACTTCTTCCAGGATAAACCCTATTATACATCCACTGATGGTGTTGAAGAATATCCATCTACAAATAAATAATAAAGTTAGATAAATGTAATTTCGTCTAAGTTTAAGGGGCTAATGTGCAAATTACACTACACACCATTTTTTAGTTTGCAAATAACAACTTTAAGTATTATTTTGGCTAATTATAATACTTTAAGCTGTTAATTTACGTTCAAGCCCTTCATGTTAATTATTTATTCATCTAAAGACGAAAATACCTAAACACAAATAAGTTATTTCACTAATGGGTTGATTAAATGACCTTACTGTATTTGCAAGTGTACGAAATGTATAGAACCCGATATCGTAAATAAAATATTATAGCCAAAATCTCATCATTACACTACAAAAAAAAAAAAAACGCTTGTTAGCCATGGTCAAAACCGTGGCTAAAAGGTGGAAAAACCATGGCGAACAAAAGTAGCCACACTAAACAAAACCGTGGCTAAACAAGGCATCGCTACAAAATTTGCCACAGTTTATAATTCATTTGCCACGGTTTAAGGAACCGTGGTAACCTTTTTTCTGCCACGGTTAACCATTAATTTAACCATAGTTGTCACCGTGGCTAATAATAAAAAAAAAATATATGAAAAAATAAAATGTGTTAGTTAGCCACGGTCATAACCGTGGCTAAAGTTTGGGTAATAATAAAAAAGAAAAATAAAATATGTTACTTAGCCACGGTTACAACCGTGACTAAAATTGGGGTAATAATAAAAAAATAAAATATTAAAAATATTTTTAGTTAGCCACGGTTATAACCATGGCTAAAATTGGGGTAATAATAAAAAAATAAAATATTAAAAATATTTTTAGTTAACCACAGTTATAATCGTGTCTAAATTGTGTCTAATAATAAAAAATAAAATAAAATATTAAAAATATATTAGTTAGCCACGGTTATAACCGTGGCTAATATGTATTATTTAAAAAAAAAAGGTCTAAATTTTGTTAATTTTATCATTGCAAATTAAAAATTACTTGCTATAAAAATTATAATAGCAATAATATTACAAAAGATCCCAATAAAACAAAATGTTAAATATTTACATATATATAGTCAATGTATTTACATGCCAAAAAATTGAGAAATCTCATATCTATCACTAGCAAAACAAAAAGACTTAAACATGTAATATTCATAAGTTTTCTAAACCCCTAACTAGATGACATTCTCATTTCTCATGAATCAAGCCAAAAATAGGGTGAATATCCTAAACCAGAAAAGTTAAAATGGTCAATAAATAATCTGTCTTACAATTTGTTTTTCTTTTTACCAACTTTGTAATATTGAAGGATTTCTAGCAGATTTGCCATCAATAAAACAAAAGAGAGAAGAAAAAGGGGAATGTAGCACTTCCCGTGAGAATGCAGCACAAAATAGCTGTTCAAGTGACATTTCTTCTTTGATTGTAAACACTGCTTCAGGAAAGGGAAATAAGACAAAGATTTAATATATTTGTTAGTTTAATGGTAAAGAATTTTTGTGTTTGTTTCATGATTTTATTGCAATTAAGGAAGGTGGAATAGAAGAATTAAGGAAGAAATGGTGAAGAAATGGTAATTGCTAGAATAGTAGAATGCCTCATTAAAAGTTCTGTCTTACTTCTAGCAATAACGTTTGGAAAACCAAAAGCAATCAAACTTTTGCCAGAGATTATATGATTTTCATTTTAATTCAAACAATGTACTTCACCAATTCATAGGATATATTTTTACTTCTTTTTCACACCAACACCCACGCAACAGCCAAGCATCAAACTACAAGGAACTTATAGGTTCAATAAAGGAATCAAAGCCCAATGACAAGTTAAGACAAATGGCAAAAACCTGTCAGTTACTACATTGAAATCTTGGTATGAGATGATTCATCCAATGCAATTATAATATCAAAACATAAGTCCCTATATTAAGTAGATAATATAAAACATGAAGCATTAAACATGTAACAGTTGTGATGGAATCGAAAAGTTTCTAAAATGTTCTTCAGCACTATGCTCCACACGTACCAACATGATGTTGGGCTTACCAACATATATTTGCAAACATATCAATTCTTCCAATTAGAGGCTGTCTTTAGGATCCAAGACACCAATGAAAACAAGATTATTTGAATTACTCTTTTTTCCTCTTTCTTATGTGTAAGAGAGGCCTGGGAGATAACTATTGTACTTCAGTGGAACTGATATAAAGTTGATTATAATTTTTCAGTGATAGTTAAAGCAAGTAGCGGGCCCAGATATGTTGTTAGCTACTACAATAAAGTGGACAAAGAAAAACTTACTGTAGGCACTAGAGTGGTGCTTGACATGACAACTCTCACAATTATGCGGGTTCTTCCCCATGAAGTTAGTATTCTTGAAAAGACCAAATACATTATGCATCATTTTTTAGTTTAAAATTTTTTTATAGGGTCTGTTGAGATATAAGACCAGACTTGGTGTGTAGGTTGATCCAGTTGTATACAATATGCTTCATGAAGAGCCTGGAAATGTTAGCTACTCTACAGTTGGAGGATTGTCTGATCAGATTTGAGAACTTAGGGAATCTATAAAATTGCCTCTAATGAATCCTGAGCTCTTCCTAAGAGTTGGCCTCTAATGTTATTTCTAGGAGGCCCCTGCAGGATTCTGAACCAGCATTTGCAGGCCCAAATGCCAAAAAGGCCTAAAGAGAGCTCTGAACAGAAACTTAAAGCTAAAATTAATAGCTCAAAACCTAAATTCTAGTCCATGCATGTAACCTAAAAGTAGCTAGTCTAAAACTGCAAAGGAATCTCATCAATGTGACATCATTTTCCTAGTTTAGTGAGCATTATATACTAAAGCATAAAGGATGACTTTTAGCCGTAGAACATTTTTGCATCCACTAGTAAGTGGCTGCATGGACACATGGATGCACAAGATAAAGAGAAAAACATAAGGGAAACAAAGATCAATTCACTGGAAAAAAGCGTCTAGTTTCTACAATCTCAGGTTTCATGGACTTAAGAAATCATTCTAGCATTTAATATTTTCCCCAATCTGATATTTTCTTATTAAGCTAATACCTAATTTTGGACGGCTTGTGAAAGTGACCACATTTTAAGCTGATGGTAGATTTTTAAGTCCTATCATATCAAAAATATCAGAAATCCCACGGAGTCTGGGACAAAGTAACAAGAATGAGACAAGTTTGACGATTAAAGATTATGCGATGGAAAGCATGGTTGTAGAACTTTGGAAGCAGAAGAAACTACAACTTCTTAGATCCAAGAAACACCACAAAAGAATCACAAATTAAGTGTCCAAAATCATTTGTAGGACAAAGGAACTAGGACTTCAAGTGTTCATGATTAAATAAAAACAGGAAGTAACATTGTTCCCAAAACTATGCTTTCCTAAACTGCACACAACATTAGTAATGAATGTAGATAGGAAGAAAAGCACATGTAGATAGGACAACCTTCTCGGTAATCAACTTATTTGAGGAACACGATTGTCAAGATAGACTCAATTGACAGTTTATTTTAATCTAAAACTTTCTAAGTTCAGATGAGCACCTCAAAGATGCTTTCAAATGTACTGAAATCCAAAAAGAGGAAAATATGGTACAACATTGAAGAAGATAATGGGCAATTCGTAGATTGTAATAGCACAAATAAAAATCATATCTCCTACATTATGCATAATCAAAACGTTAATGTGACAAATCAAACAAGTTAAAAGAAATGAATGTAGATTGAGCCTTGAATTTCAACAATACAAAGAATTTGAGTCGAGAAACTAAAGAGTTTTAAGGAGAACTCACCTCAATCTCCAAATGGTGTCGCAGATAGGGAAATGAAGTGGAATATAAGTAGGAAAAATAGTTGAATAAGCAAACAAGTGTGTATAATCACAATTTAGATCATCTTCGTGAGGTGTTTTCATTAAAAAAATAATTTTTGAATTTTTATTAACTGAATTATGTAAATTAGAAATTCTCACCTACCAAATGAAAAGAAAAAGAAAAGAAAATCAAAAGGTCATTTTATTAAACTTTTCTTTTAAAAAACCCTTGTCCAAAACTAGGAAAATAAACATCCCCATATACACACATATGCACTCATTTATAATAATATATATCTAAGATTAGAATTAATTGTTTATAAAGAAGGGGATGTCCATTCACATGTTATAATTCTCATCCTTATCTTTCTCTAACTTTATCCTACAAACTAAACTAGCCCTAGGAAAGGTTTCGCCACATATCCTATTCTGAATAGACCACGTGGTTGCACAAGAAATACTAGCAAGACAAAAATGCCGCTTCCTTTGTATTTCAAAGATTACTTGATTTGTTTAATTATGGAATCGTTTTTATAAAATTTGTGATGATAAAATTTTTTTATGTTCAGTGTATACAAAGTGGAGCACAGACATTAACGAAGTGACAGCACAAGTCTAACATGGCTATCACATGGCTACTCACATAGAATCCTTCAAATTATCAGTAGTCCATCAAATGAAGCACAACAACATGAAGGTCAATATTCAGAAAGCAAAAAAACAAAAATTTCTTTGCAAAAAATAAAACTGATTTTCAAGACTTTGGGAATCTTGTATCGTCAAAAGCACAGAAAACAAAGTACAAATGGAAATAGAAAACTGATAAAAATTACGAGTATGAGATGTAAATACCTTTGAATTGTGCCAAGTCCTCTACTTTCGATGACCAAACAGTCCAGCTTCAGTCCCCCCACCGCCTCACACAGCTTACTCCTCACATCTCCCCAATAAACCTTCCCCATAACCCTCACCTGTTTTTGCCTGGATGTGTTGTCAAGTGTTGCCAAAACCTCAGGATCAAGCATGACGCCATATTTAACCAACACCTCCGGCTCACAGAGCTTTTCCAAGGGAATCAGAGCTACATCAACCTTTCAACTATCAAAATCTAGATCAAGGAAAAAAGAACAGGAAAAAGCGAAGGATTTTAATTAAATTTGAAAATTTGAACATGCACCGACGTGAACTGGAGCTCGACTAGAGAAGGTTACGAGACTCGTTCTTCTTGAAAGGCCTGACACTCCATCCATAGCAGAGATTCAAAGTCTTCTAGTGGCGTTCAATTGTAGGCTGGAAAATCACTTTGCAGTTGATACAACTCCTTTTCCTCAAGCGAATCTCCATTCTGCTACTTCTAATCAAAGAAATTTTTGACCAACTCGAGGAAACTAGTCGGACAGGAATCGTGGAAGGTTCTAGAGTCGGTGTATGCAGGGAACAGGCGAAGGAGAAGAGGGGCTCCTAGGTAAGTTTCCCTCTTTTAACCCAACCCACAGTATGACCCATACCGTCAAAAAACAGAAATCCTTTGCAGTCGTTGTCTCTGCTTCAGAACTAGGCTGAAAGTTCTTCAATAGTTGGAATTAGAATGGGGCTTTGGCAGGCCAACGATTTTGGAATAGCACAATAAGTTAGGATATTAACGAGATAGAAACGCTAACAAAGGAAGACGAAAAAGAAAATAAATGGGAGAAGAGAGAAGCTAAAACCCACCTAATGCCGAGGATGGGGAGAGGGCGCACAAAATAAAATATTTACCGCCCAATAAATTTTGTTACCGCGTGTCTTAGCCACGGGTCTTAGCTACGGGCTCTTCGTACGTGGCAAAATTTCATCTCTGTAATTAATTTTTCCGCGGTTGCGGAACCATAGTCGAGAAACCACGGCTAAGAGCCGCTTTTTTTGTAGTGTTATTAACTATCTGTTGCAACTAGAGAATTGAAAGGCTTGAACACAATTCATAGATTCTTTAAGAGTTAGAATGCAAGTTAAAAGGTTTGAACACAATTTATAATAAGTTTGGTACAATCTAATATTTTAAAACTTGGACCAGTGATCAAACTGGCAAGGTCACGGGTTACATTTCAACTGGTTTAACCATCGGGGAAACCAATTAATAATAAAGAAATATTTAAAAAATAAATTAAACATTCAATAAATTTAGTATAATTGAACCGATCGAACTGGCTCTAGTATAAGTTTTAAAACACTGGTACAATCTGTTTATTAGTCTGGGCTTATTATTATTATTATTATTATTATTATTATTATTATTATTATTAGAACTAGAATAAAATTCATAAATTCCTTTTTTCCAAATTTTTATGTTTAAAACAATAAATTAAAAAACTAGAACCGAATATATATACTCAACCCACAAAAATATATATAAATGAACAGAGCATATCTTCACACAAAAGAAAATATATGTATAAGTAACAAAAAATAAATGATAAGTGTAAAGTATAGACTAAACATAATTTTTACAAACTTACACATTTAATAATGGTGGAAGATAGAGAGAGAGAGATCCTACTCAAAACACTTTTGAAGGTCACCCTAATATATATATATATATATATATAATTTATTTTTTAGGACTTTTTAGAAGAATTAAGCAATGGGTTTAGTTATACAAAATCAATGAAAATTGTGTAGGAAAAAATATTCCTTTTTTATGACTGGCTTTTATAAATGTCTATATTATTTCTAGATTGATGCCATGCATGATATAATTAAAACTTGTCCATGTGACTTTTTGTTTAAAATAAGAAAAATTTGCCTTAGTCAAGTTGGTTTTTGGTCATCGTATATGGATTGATTTAGTAAAGGTTGAATTTTCAATTTTTGGCTTTATCATCTTTACAAAAATAAAAACGAAAAATATTGATACAATAATAATTCAAAAATTTATTATTTTTTTTGTTAATTAGGAATTAATAAAGAAATATAAAAAAATAAATTTTATTAAATTTAGAACTGTCACTTAAGTAGTCTAAATTACCTTTCAGCTTGTCTTAATACAATGGCGATGGGAGACATACCGTCCCGAAAGGAAGGATTAATGATATCCCATCTGGATTTTTTAAAAAAATTTTGTTAAACAAATATAAAAATAATGTAATAAAATTATTTTAATGTATAACATAGAATTATTTTAATGTATAACATTGATTTGACAACAACCTATCCTAAAGGGTTGTTTGGTGGCTAAAGTAAATTATAACCATATAAGCCTATCTAATAATTGTTTTGCCAAAAGGGCTGAAACCTTAAGACAAACGAAGTTTTGAACAGAATGTGAATTATTTAATGGAAGAACACCACGCTTAGAAGTTTTGCTGTTCTGTAGCGTATTACGGAAGAAAGAAGAGAAAATCTGAAGAAAATTAATGCAAATGATAGCTAAGCTACTTTCACTACAACCTCCTACTGTTCAACTGAAAGGCCCAAGACAAACGTCCCATTCTCCTCTTAACTAGTTTAATAAAAATAAATAAATAAATAAACTTATATTACATCTCTAAAAAAAAAAAAAAAAAAAAAAAAAAAAAAAAAAAAAAAAAAACTGCTATGAAAGAAAGGTGCATAGAAATAATCAAGCTAGAGAAAGGACGGCAAACTTTTTTAAGTTTTATACATCCTTTTAACAAAATGCATCTGAAAAAGACAGAGAATAAGGTTTCATGGATAACCAATAAACACAGGTCCTGGTCTTCAAGATTAGAATGTAAAGCACATGACTAAAGATTTACATGATTTTTGAACATAAAAGCTAAAAAATAGGGACCAACTAGCTGAACAATTTGTGCAAATAAAAAGTAATAGTGCAAAGGATGTACTAAATTTAACTTCAAAAAACTTACTTGAACAGTAATGGTAGAAGATAAAAGCTCACTGACCAACACAATGCACGAATGGCAAACAGTGGAGGGAAGACCAACGGTGGACAGCGGATGGCAAGGGAACAAGAGAGAGAGAGAGAGAGAGAGGCAGCATGAAAGGAGAGAGAAATGGGTAGGGCTTTTAAAAGCCCATTGTTGCCGATCTGACAAAAAGCTTTCTGTCAAAAAACCCAACACTCATCCCATGCTGCAGAAATTGCAGTGTGTGGTAGAATAATGCAGTACGTGTAGCGTGGCAGAAGAATAATGCAGCGTGCACTCATCCCAGAGCTCCGTTGATTTTTTGTATTAGATTTATATATGATCATTAGTAGAAGTGTTCATGGTTAAGTTTAGTTCTATTTGAAATTAAACTCTAAACTAAATTAAATTATAGTTCATAATTTAGTTCTATTTAAAATCATAATTTGTAATTTATTATTTTTATAAAATTTTTGACATAATTTTTTCTAAAAATTAGACATCTAAAATTTTTTAAATCTATTTATTTGAATATATTCATTTATAATTGTACAATTAACATAAAGTCGAAAACTAATTCATCAAGTCCACCAAAATCCGTAAATATTCCAAGGAATGAAAAAAAAACCAATTCCAGCCAAACATAATTGAGAACTTACATAAATTTACAATATTACCCACATGATCTAATAGAACAAAAGAAAAGAGAACAATCATAACCGATAACCTTCATGTCTACGTAAAGAAGAAAGGAAATTGCAAGGAAGAAGACAGAGAAGGTAGCAGTCGGTACCTTAAGAAGTCCATATTCAGGCAAGTAGCAGTAGTTTCTATCATTATTTCCCACTGCATTTAACTTCATTTTATGTTCTGTAAAGTGCGTGCCTTAAAGCTGGATATGAGTGCATAGAGGCAAGTACAAATGCTCCTGTACTTTTTCGCTTTGCTATTTCAACATAATTATGAATGGTATGTTTAGTTTATTAGTTATTGAGGTCAAAGTATAGATTATGATACCTGCTATGATAGAAATCCAGTTGGGAAAACAACTAATCTGTCAATGAACATAGCCGTTTATTCCAAGCATTTTAAGCCTTGTGTCTAAATTATCATTACAATCAGAAGGTTAAGACCTTACTTGTTTGATATATATTCACAATTTTGAGTCAGAAAGGTACTACATTACTGCACCTACAACACTAGCTATCACCAGTCTGCAACTTCCTAATCAAATTACCAACAGCTAGAATTTTGCAATACAACCTATACAAATAAAAGGCTTCACTTAAAAGCCAGCAGATTAGGTCCATATCCAGTACAAGCATCCATTCCTCCAATTTGAAAAACAACATAAACAAACCAAGAAAAGGCATCAACTCCTTCACATCCTAATTATTTAACATGCAATGGACATCTGTTTTACAAAATTATGAGCCTTTCATATCCACCAAAACTACCACAGCCAACAAAAGAAAAGACACCTATAGCGGGTACACTCCCTCGATCAAAGGTGACACCAAAAGGGGTGCACATATCCACGTAAAAACAAACAAACTTTAGAAACTCACGGCAACTGATCTGGTACCATTCCATGGCTCCTAAAATGAGAAGTCGAAATTCTCAAAGAGGTTCAGTCCTTACTTGAGCCAACTATGAAATAGGATTGATCTACTTAGAAATTGATTATCATTGATAAAAATTGAGAACTACAAGGGAGGCCTCCTTGTTTTTGTAACTGTTGACTTCTTAAAATTTCTTTTTAGGCCAATTCCAAATTCAAACTCAAAGAAGGAAAAGTAGGTATTTTGGATGCGTGTTCCCAGGTTACGGAACCTCACATGGTTTTTTCTTCCTGAGCCTAGGCATTTGAATATTATGAAAAGACTCTATTAGTACCCACAAAATCCAATTGAACAATACATGACAAGAAGATCTGAATATCAATGTTAACAAACCAAACCACATTGTGGTTGAACGCAATTTCATTACTAAGACCAAGCATAGAGCAGTTTGCATAACACGAGCACATAAATGATTTCATATCATGACTAATTGCAACTTGGAACATAAAGATCATTAAATTGGCCTCAAAACAAATCAAAATTACAAAGGGCTCTTGGCGTGGGCAGCAAAGAGAAATTAGAGAAAGTGCAAAGGGCTCTGGTACTGCTACTACTGCAGGTCAGACTAAGAAGCAGAGCCTAGGTATGCTACCTACTCTCGTCATCAAATAAATTTATGATTAAACTTGTTAAACTCATAAGAAAATTGTCTACGATCTTGTGCACACCAAGTCAGGGGAATGCTGTCTCTGGGAGGGATTTACACATGCAACATCCTCTTGGGAGAGATGGCGGCTATAAATGCGGGAGTCCCCATTGTCATGCATCATGGCAGTTTGGAGAACAAAATCGAAGCCACGTGAAAGACAGTTACTTTGCCAGTGAGATCAAAGCTACAAGCCTACGATTTTGCGAAAGAGAAGAAGAGACACAGGCGCAGCTAAGAGAAGAGAAAAGAAGGAGGCTTTGCAAGCGAGATCGAAGCTGCGAGCTTGTGATTCTGCAAAGGAGAAGAAGAGAGGCAGGCGGGCACAACTGAGAGAAGAGAAGAGAAGAGAGGGGAGCGGGCATTAGGTTAGTGTTACAGTAGCTAGTTCAATTGTATTTATATCATATTTACGATTTGGTTTATGCAGTTCAGTTTAATAATTAATGTAACATCCCAAAACCCATTTCCTTTAAAATTTCTTAAACCACTTTTGCTTACTTTTTAATTTTATTTAAAGAGAATTTTGAGGAGTTTAGGTAGAAGGGAAGTGTATTGGAAGTTTTGGGAGAAAGTATGTTTTGTAATATAAAAAAGAAAATTTGGATTACTATAGCAGCGCACTGTAGCGCCGGAGCGTGCTATAGCGCTGCACACTGGAATTTGGGCGCTATAGATGGTTACTAGAATTGGTTCGTTGTAGTGCGCCGGGTCACAATTTTTGGCATTTTTCTTAAAAATTTGATATTTTTAACACTTCCAAGGACCCCTAAACCCTATTGAACTCCTAAAAAGTATAAAACAAATATTTGGAAGATATCCTAGGATACCCAAAAGTTATCCAAAAATTCATTAGGATTAAAAATGAAGATAATTTGAGTAGGGGCAATTTGGTCTTTATGGCAAATAACCCTTTTGTTTAAAACATCAAAGCTGTCTTCTAGGGGCTTCTAAAGGCTTATTCCCACAACTTTTAGAGAGAGAAATTGTGGAGAAGGGGGAAACAAGAAACAAGGGAAAAATGTATGTATTTTGGCCAAATCTCAAACCCCATTTGGTTGTTCTTTAATATTTTTACATGTTTAGCTTCATCTCCTCGTTTTATAACTTTTAATCGGTGTAGATTTCCATTTTGATGTTGTTTGTATATTGTAGAGAGAGAAATGTGGATTTAACCTCACCTATAGGAATTGTTGCATGAGTGTTATAGTTTTAGTTAAATTGCCCTTGGATATTTTTTTACTTGAGGATGATTGGATTAAAACTTGGATGAAGTATTTATGGTTGAAATATAAGAGAAATGGGTGAGATGATACTGAAATGGGATAAGAGCATGTGTTGGCTGGAGCTGAAATAAGGAAAAAATAGAATTAGGGCATGTTTGGATGAAACCTAAAAGTTAGAGAGGGAGGAAAATTGTATTTATATTAGTTAGGGTATAGTTATTGTTTTCATATGATGTATTTAGAACTTTTCTCTCATGTATGTGTATCCCACTTGTAGGAAAGGATACCCTAGTTACTCTAGACCCCGGGCCTATAGCTCTAGGAGCACCCTTATACACTCCTTTTACACAGTAAGTGGAAATCTTCCTAATCTTACTTTATTTCTGCAAACTATGATATACAATGAACAATGATCATTTCAAACCCAATTATATGTTACTACTAAGAATATGCGAAATAGTCCAGCTATGTTATGATTTCGATTATATGCTTAATTTTATGGTTTTCATGAATTTATGTTATTTTGGTGCCTTGGCACCTAAACCATGATGTCGAGCAGTCATCTGAGGCAGGTGGCAGTTGTACTTGCATTACATGATATATGTATGTTTATTTCCTTAATGAAAGGGACCATGCACCAAAGATTGTGTTAGTTTGACCGAGGAGTGGCGACCCCCAAATGGGCCACACAGTAAGTAGCGTCCGACATATTTATGTTTTGCCCAATGAGGGCCCATGTTATATTTTATGATTTTACTGTCTCTAGACACCTTCATTTATACACATCTAACCAAAGTATACATGTGAATATGTATTATGATCTTTATGATTTTCTATGATGCCCAAGAAGTCTCTTATGATTTATGCTCATACTCTCTCATGTATTATAACTTGGCATAATAACAATCTTAGCTTTTATACTGTTGAAAATTTATTGTTATACCTCATGACATGAAACTCTACGAGGTTGTTTATATTATTTAAATAGTTACACAAACTAATTGTTTCCACTAGGATTGGTTGGATTACCATTCAGTTGGATGTTTGTCTCACCTACCCTATTTTTCTCTCCCTGTAGATGCTGAGACAGTAAGTTAGAATCTCGGTGTTCGTATTACTTGTGTTTTGCTCACTTTATAGCACCAAGTTGGACCAGGCTGCAAGGATTGTTTTGATTGTGTTTTTATAGATTTGGGATGCATGTGTTTGTGAAACTCTTTTATATTTTGGATAATTGTAAACAAATTGTAATGTTGATGTCTTACGGATGAATCACTGTTGATTTAGTGTATGTGATGATTTTTGAGCATCGCATGATGTTAGATTATTATTGAAAATGATGATACAGGATGAATGATGCATAAGTCGTGTGTTGAATGAGTGTTTACAAGTTATGTATATTTGTAAAGTTGTTAATTTAAGGAGGTACTCAGACACATGGCTTCTAAGGCCAACTAAATAGGGGTTACAGTAGCCGGATTTTACTCGGCGGTGTGTTAGTTATTACCCCGCTGTCATACCCCTTAAGCTTTGAGAGATTGGGGTGTGACAATTAAACTGTAAACCAAATCACAAATAAATAATTTTACTTAAATCGAACCAAATCGAATCGTGGGTTAAATCAAACCGAACCATGGGTTAGATCAAACTAAACCAAACTATGATTTGGTTTGGTTTACTCGATTTAATCGTTTGATTCAATTTGATGAACACCTCTATTTATTAGGCTTTAAAATAATGAGGGGTGGGGATTGTTGTCTTAGGTCTTGGGTCTTGTACATGTACCTTCTTATAATTTATATATATATATATATATAATCTTTGTTATACTCTTCATGTGTGAGTCTATATATATAAACATACATACATGTTTATCTATGTATATATTCATATATATATAAATGTAAACTGTTGGGTTTCACATCAAAAATAGGAAATTTTAATGCAGCGAAAATTTAAATTTTTTATCTTTTATTACGTGATCAAATCACGTTAGATCTCTAATTCTATGCCCCAAGATACAATATGCATGAATTTAATCTGAGAAAATTGATTTATACCTCACAAGCTTTTGACTGATGTAGGGATTGAGTGAATTCAAATTTGCATGTCAGCAAACCAGCACATAAGTTGAAACGGTTCACAAGAAGTTCAAATGCACTTCCTCTAACGGTATCCACACAAGGAACGTCCACTAGTGTTTAGGATTATACTAGTAATCCAAAAACACTTTTCTCAACTTATGGATTTTTCTATCAAGATAACTTCTTGATTTAAGGATTGTAGAGAATCTCTCCCTCTCAACTTCATGAAAGTCTCTCTTTGATAAAGGTCTCCTAGACCTATATTTATAGAGAAATAATTTTGTATTTATCTTATCATAAATTAGGAGATAATATCTATATTATTTAATTTAAAATCAAATAATATCTATGAAGATAATTCATATTAATTATCTTTAATAATCTCCCAACTAATTAGGAGATAATATCTATATTATTTAATTTAAAATCAAATAATATCTATATAGATAATTCATATTAATTATCTTTAATAATCTCCTAACTATTTAAGAGATTTTATATGATAAGATTAAATAATTAATTAATTAAACTATTTAATTAATATAATTATTTTATTCTCCTTTATCTATCAATTAAATGACAAATCATTTAATTAATTAGTTTTAATTAATTAATCAAATGAATTCTCATAAATAATATGGACTTATTCACCCTTGTGTGTGACCCCTTAGGTTCACTAATTAGCTAGCAGTAGACTCACAACAAATTATGATTTAATATATGAATAATTAATTATAATTAATTACTTCGGTTAATTAAACACCTTTTAATTAACCACTCTTGAACTAATCTACATTAAAACAAGAGTACCCACATTTTACGGGATATGTCTAGCAGCAAACTCATAAAGACCTAAAAATAGGTAAAGATAAAACCGTGAACCTTTTTCTGTTTGCGCGTACCATACAAATACAATCCTTCTATTACCCAATCTCCCATTCGAGATACAGAATTTGGATAATATGTCAGTATCCCGATAATCTCAATAACGATACATCTATTTCAGACAGTTGTTCAGTGACCAATCTAGAAAACTCATTTCCTAATTATTTGTCATATGACTTGCGCAAGGACTTTCAGAACAACTATCTGTAGATAGTATAAAAAATTCACCTATTCTACTAGATAAGTAATGGATCCTATGTCAGTCCTCGTACACCTTCATATATGAATGGTTTATGCCAAATATAAAACTCCTTATATGATCAACCTGTGATCGGGAAAAAATATCAAAGCACAAGTACCCATATACAAGATCACAACAGAACCTCAAGTCAAAGAATTACTTAATGCACTATCGCAAATATAGAGAATTCTAATTTATGACAAGCATCCAGTAGAAAATTCTTTAAGCGGGATCGTTCAGTGAACTTGTTCTCTAACAAGCACCCACGTGTATGCATTAGTGTCATTTACACTAATCGCCTATGAAACGAGGTACCCTCCTTACGAGTATGCTATACACGTGCAAATTTAATCTGAATCTAGTCAATACCCTATCTTGACTTATTCGACGACTTGGAACATTAAGACTAAAGCCATAGAGACTTATTTCATGATCACTATTCATATGTGTGACCAAGTCCCGTAGTTATATATAGTCTAAAGGTTTCAACCAAATGTAAAATTTACACATTCGATGAAGATGGCCAATAAAATAATTATATATATATATATTAAATAAAAAATGATCAAGAATATTTAATTCCACCAATCAAATTGGCTAGTCGGGCACTACTCTATCAATCTCCTACTTGCCCAATAACCAATTGTCCTATAGATCTAAGGCCCATCCTTTTAAGATGTCCTTCAAAAACTCTTTATGCTAAAGGCTTTGTTAGTGGGTCTACTATATCTCTACCAATGCAACTCTTTCAACTTGAATGTCACCTCTACTAATGATCTCTCTGATCAGGTGGAAACGTCTCATGACATGTTTGGATCATTGATGAAATCTTGGTTCCTTTGCTTGAGCAATGGCACCGTTGTTATCATAGTATATAACAATCGGTTTTTCAATACTAGGAACTACACCCAACTCTTGAATGAAGTTTCTCATGCAAACACCCTTTTTTGTAGCTTCTGAAACTACAATATATTCTGTTTCTGTTGTTGAATCAGCAGTTGTATCTTGCTTGGAACTTTTTCAGCTAACTGCTCCACCATTTAAACAAAACACATATCTGACATAGATTTAAAATTATCTATGTTTGACTGGAAACTAGAGTTAGTATATCCTTCCAGTTTCAATTCTCCACTGCCATACACTAAGACTAAATCCTTAACTCTTTTTAAGTACTTAAGAATTGTCTTCACGGCTATTCAGTGACTCTCACTTGGATCAGACTGATATCTGCTTGTAACACTTAAAGCATGTGCGATATCAAGTCTTGTACATAGCATGGCATACATAATGCTTCCTATGGCAGATGCATATGATATGCGAGACATTTTCTCTCTTTCTTTAAGTGTCTTTGGTGACATAGACTTAGAGAAATTTATTCCATGTCTCATTAGCAGGAATCCTCTCTTGGATTCCTCCTTATTAAACCTTTTTAAAACTTTATCTTTGTACATGGATTGGGATAATGCAAACATCCGTCTTAATCTATCTCTATAGATTTTGATCTCCAAAATAAAAGATGCTTTACCCAAATCCTCCATGGAGAATTGAGTAGATAACCATATTTTTGTGTCTTTTAATGCATGCACCTCATTCCCAATAAGGAGAATGTCATCGACATAAAGCACTAAAAGTATAACTATGCTCCCACTATCCTTCTTGTACACACAAGGTTCATACGTATTTTTAATAAGACCAAACAATTTGATTGTATTATTAAAACGTATGTTCCAACTTTGGGATACTTGTTTTAGTCCATAGATAGACCTTTGGAGCTTGCAAACCTTTTGCTTGCTCCCACTGAATGTGAAACCTTTCGATTGCTCCATGTAAATTGCTTCCTCAATGTCTCTATTAAGGAATGAGGTTTTTACATCCATTTGTCATATCTCATAGTCATAATATGCAGATATGGCCAGTAATATCCGAATGGATTTTTGCATTGCTACTGGAGAGAAGGTTTCCTCAAAGTCTATTCTAGGTCTTTGAGTATAACCTTTTGCTACCAGTCTTGCTTTATAGGTCACCATCTCTCTATTTGCTCCAAGCTTTCGCTTGTAGATCCACTTACAACCAATAGGCTTCACACCCACCGGTGGATCCACCAAGGTCCATACCTTGTTAGAGTACATGGAATCTATTTCAGACTTCATGGCTTCATGCCACTTTCCCGAATCGATGTCTTGCATTGCCTCCTCATATGAATTCAGATCTCTATCCAACTTATGTACAAGAGTGTACCTTTTAGGAAGTTTTGAGATCCTTTCGAATCTTCTTGGAGGTTTTATTATAGAAGGTTCTATTTAATCTTGTGCTTCCATATTTTGTGGTATTTCTTGAATTTCTTCATGTTCTATGAACTCACTTTTTCTCTCTAAAAGGAATTTCCTTTCTAAGAAAACGGCGTTTCTTGAAACAAACACTTTTTATTCCTTTGGGTCATAAAAGTAATATCACATTGTCTCCTTGGGATATCCCACAAGTTTACATAAAGTGGATCTCATATCCAACTTGTTACCCCTCAGTGTTTTTACATAAGCAGAGCATCCCCACACTCTCATATAAGAATAAGATGGTGATTTACCATACCACATCTCATGTGGAGTTTTTGGTATTGACTTTGATCGTACTTTATTTAAAATCTTTGCAACCGTCTCTAGGGCATATCCCTAAAATGACGAAAGAAGATCAGTGAAACTCATCATAGAACGTACCATATCTAATAAGGTACGATTTCTACGTTCAGTTACCCCATTAAGTTGAGGTGTGTGAGGTGGAGTTCACTGAGAGAGAATCTCATTCTCTTTTAAATGATCTAGGAACTCATCACTTAAGTATTCACGCCCTCGATCAGATCGTCGAACTTTTATATTGCCACTTGTTTGTTTTTCTACTTCAAATCTTAATTCTTTGAACTTTTCAAAAGTTTCAGACTTGTGTCTCATCAGATACACATACCCAAAACGACTATAATCATCAGTAAAGATAATGAAGTAAGAATAGTTCCCTCTTGCACTAATACTTAGTGGCCCACACACATCTGAATGGATCAAATCCAAGAGATGTGTAGTACACTCCGATTGTCCTACAAAAGGTGACTTAGTCATTTTACTCTTTAAAGATGACTTACATGTGGGCATTTCCTCAAGGTCATTCACTTAAATTAACCTTAAAATAATTATTCTATGAATCCAATTCTTAAAAATATGCCCAAGTCTAGCATGCCACAATTGTGCGTTATCTTGATCATTTTGTTTTTATTTGTTTTCTTGTTGTATATTTAAAATAGGTTCATTTTGAACAATCGTATACAAACCATTTGATAATATGCCAAGATTATGGAAAAAACCATTCATAGGCATTAAAAATTTCTCATTTTTAATAGAAAATTCAAAACCTTCATTATCCAAAACAGAAATAGAAATAATATTCTTAATAAAACCAGGCACATAATGAAAATTGTTCAAAACTAAATTGAAACCATTAGGTAAAACTAAGTAAACAGTCCCTATGGCTTTAACAACAACTTTTGCTCCATTTCCAAGCCATAGGATAACTTTTCCTTTACTCAGTTTTCTGCTTCTTGCCATCACCTGCAAATCATTGCAAAGATGAGAATGACATTCAGTATCTAATACCCAAAAAGCATCATTAACTGATAAGCTAACTTCAACAAAGAACATACCGTTTTTCTGAATGGTTGCAAGATAGTCCTTGCAGTTCCCCCTTCAATGCCCAAGTTTACCGCAATGGAAGCACTGGTGATTGGATTGATCAGCCTTAGTCTTTTTGATCCCACCCTTTGGTTTTACCTTATTTGCTTTGCTAGGTCCTTTCTTCTTCTCTTTCTTTGGTTTAAAAGCCTTAGATCGGGATGAAGAACTAATTAGTTAAACAATCTAATCCTTTTTTATAGTGGCTTCCGCTACGCACAACATATTGACCAATTCTTCAAGTGTAACTTGCATTTGCTGCATGTTAAAGTTCACTACAAACTGATCGAATAAACTCGATAATGATGTAAGATCAAATCTGTATAAAGCTCGTTGTCCATAGTTAGATTAAAATTTTCAAGCTTCTGAATAAGCCTGATCATCTTTATACCATGTTCATGGACAGACATGCCTTCAGTCATTCGAGCTCTAAAGAGCTCTCTCGAGACAGCGAACTTTTTGTGCCTATCTCGTGTCTTATAAAGCTCTTTCAAGTGCGTATATATTTCAAAAGTATGTCTAAGATGATCATATTGCTTCATAAGCTCACCTAACATGGAAGTCAACATGATGCACCGTGCATGTTGGTCATCCTCAAACCACTTGAAGTGTGCTTCCTGTTGTGCAACAGT
Organism: Thlaspi arvense; assembly: GCA_911865555.2. Taxonomy (NCBI): domain Eukaryota; kingdom Viridiplantae; phylum Streptophyta; class Magnoliopsida; order Brassicales; family Brassicaceae; genus Thlaspi; species Thlaspi arvense. The sequence goes on from CAJVSB020000051.1 coordinate 50,596, forward strand.
TGCATTTTCGGGTAAAGGATCGAGGGGTGTTTCAGTCAAAACATAAGTCTGTCCCTCATAGTCCAAAACAATTTTCAGATTTTTTATCCAATCAACATAATTTGAGCTAGTTAATTTGTTACTTTCAACAATGGTGGTAAGAGGATTTTTAGCCATTTGCAGAAATATAAAATCTACAAAAATAAATAAGCATGGCAAAGTATCAGCATTCATTCATGATATGCAAATCGATATGAAATAGTCTTTATTCAAATCTATTTCCCACTATTTTATCAAATTTCATTACTCTCAAATAAAAATTCGAGAAATCATATTTCCTAGTGGGACTCGAAGTCCTATTGACCTTACTCATGCCCCAACCATATGAGCCCATAAATAAATCAACAAGTAGACAACATCTTTGTCAATTGCACTCATATGCAATCCTTGAGTTATTTGCCTCATATTTCACATAAACCCCAACCATATGAGCCCTTATGTTACTTTATATTAAGTTAGACCCATCAATCAATCATGTAAGTGATTCGATTATAATCATCCCACGATTTGTGTGCTAATGCCATAACCAAGTCACTTCCATGTGCATCATATGCTAAAATAGTATGCACAGCTTTCCTTACAAAACGTACCCCACGACTCATGAGACAACACATTAAACTTGATACCATCACAGTTACCACTTTATTGATGGAAGGCATGGACAATTAAACCGCATTTAATATTGTCCATATCAACTTAATATTATACTTAGTTTCATATAAATATAATAATATACTATATAAATATGTACATAAATACATATATATTTATGTATGTATATATACATATATGTAGACATATATCTTCACACAAACATATATATTATGTCCCTATATATGTATATATACATGTATAAATACATACAAACATATATGTAGATGTAGGTATATATACTTATATGTGTGTGTGTGTGTGTATATATATTTATATATGTATACCTATATGTATGTATCTATATATTTATATAATATAAATATGTGAATATATATAAGTATTGTGTATACACACATGGATATATTTATACGAATGAATATATATGTGTGTGTATGTATGCATACACACATATGTATATAAATTTTTTATAAATGAGAAATATTTTTAAAATTTTGGTTTATGGTTTAAAATGATTTAGTTTGATTTTTAAATCAGACCAAACCACAATTTTGGATTATTCTTAATTTTCAATTATTATATTTAATTTCTACAATTATATGTCATTATATAATAAAATTATTAATTATAAATTACAGAATTATTGTTATAATTAATAATTACAATTTAATAAAATAAAGTGACCTTGGGCTTGTAAGCCCTTGGGTCAAATAAAAACCCAATATAATTGGATTTTACTAAAAATTAGGCCCACTGGTTTCTTTTTTACTAATTCATTAAAACTAATTTAAAATAAACTAATTTTTCATTGAAATAATAAAAAAATAAAAAATTCAAAAAAGCATAAAATTAAAAAAAAAAATTGATTCTTAAAAAAATGCATACATATATGTATGTGTGTGAAAGCATATATTTATATATATGTATATACATATGTACATGTGTATGTATATATACATATACTCTTTCATATACATATATATGTATAAATGCATACATACATATACACGTACATGTAGGTATATATACATATATGTGCATATATGTGTGTGTATCTATATATTTATAAATATGTGCGTACATACAAATATGTGTGGATGTATAACACGCACACGTGAATATATTTATATGAATATATATGCACATATATGTATATATATATTATATATACATATATGTATATGAATATGTATGCATATATGTGTGTGTGTAAATTACATATATCTGCATGTGTAAGTCCACATGCATAAATATGTATATAGGTGTGTATGTATGTATTTACAAATATATATTGTTATATTTATATGAATATATATTTTTATATCTATCCATATATATATATATATATGTATGTATGTATGTATGTATGTATATACATACATACATACATATATTAAACATACAAATATATATTCATGCATGCATACATACATACATACATATATTAAACATACAAATATATATTCATGTATGTATGTATATACATACATGAATATATATTTGTATGTTTAATATATATATATATATATAGAGAGAGAGAGAGAGAGAGAGAGAAATACATATATGATAATAAATAAATTAAATAAATATTTTTATTATCTTTTATTATATAATAATTTACAATATATATAATATTCAAATTTTTAAAGATTAAATACAATTTAATAATAAATTGAAAAAATTAAAAAGACGAAGACTTATATGAAGAGGAGGTAAAAATATGATGGGTTAAAATGTGATATATATATATATATATACATAAAATTTTATTTGAAATCCTAACCCTCTCCTCTCCCATACATAACTTTTTGAATCCCTTTTTCTCTTCTTCTTGTGATTTCGTTGCCTCACCTCTCTTGCCTCTCCCCTTTACTTTCTTGCCTCAATTTTATTAATTGTAGTTATAATTTGTGGTTAATTCAGGTTAATAGGTGACAAAACAAAGTAAAAGAATAACTCAATCTCTTTTTTCTTTTTCTTTTTTCTTCTCACTTTTAAGTCTCTTTTAGATTTGAAATAATAGACATAATGTTATTGTATTTAGTTAATTTATATTATACACTACTTTATTTATTTTGTAAGTCTCTTTATCTTTATCCATCTATTTATTTACAAGCATTAAGTTATTTCTTTAAATTTGTACTTATCAGAAAGTATTTATACTCATTCTTCTATGTTATTTCATTTGATTGACTAGAGTTAAAATTAACAAAATACTAAAAAAACAAACTAAATCATAACATATCATACCGATACTAAATGAAACTGAAACAATTGGTATAAATATCAAAAAGTATGGTTTTGATTTTACGTTCAAAAAATCAAATAAATTTGTACAGTATATATTTTATTAAAAAAATCGTAAAAAGCTATGAACACACATCTGTATGTGTGTGTATTTACATATAAAATATATATGTGTTTGTATGTGTGTGTATATATATATATGTATATATGCATATATAAATATTCATATACATATATATACATATATAATTTTTTATAAATGAGAAATATTTAAAATTTTGCTTTATAGTTTAACATGGTTTAGTCTGTTTTTAAACCAAACCAAATCATAATTTTGAGTTATTTTTAATTACCAATTATTATATTTAATTTTTATAATTATATGTCATAATATAATAAAATTATTAATTATGAATTACAAATTATCAGTTATAATTAATAATTTCAATTTAATAAAATAAAGTGACATTGGGCTTATAAGCCATCGGCCCAAACAAATTGGATTTTGTAAAAAAATTTGGCCTAGCTAGTCCCCTTTTTTAACTAATTCATTAACATCGGTTTGGAAAAATCTGGTATTTTACCCGTTTACAAAAAAAAAGATAACAAAAAGATAAAAAAATTCAAAATAACATAAAACTAATAAAAATTTGATTCTTAAAAAAATTATTTCTTAAAATATTTTATAAATTTTATAATTTTATAATTTTATTATTTATTAAAATATTATCATAATATTTTACAATTTAGTACGATATTTTAATTATAATTTTATAATTGCGCGCGCGCGCGCGCACACACACACACACACACACATATATATATATATATATGTTTGTGCACATATGCATATGTTTATACATACGTATCTATATGTATGTATGTATAAAATATATATATACATATGCATGTATGTAAAAAATATATATATGTTTGTATGTATATATGTATGTATATATATACACACCTTTTCATATACATAAATGCATATATACATGCATAAATGCATATATACATATACATATTCAGTACAAAAAAATTTGAAAAATACGGCAATAGAAATGAAAAAAATGGCAGTTTAAAATTGTCGTTTTATACATTCGCGGCAGTTAGGTGTACTGCCAAAATCTGTCCCGTCGTTACGTATAATACGACGGTTAAAAGATAACCGCCGTTTTTTAATAAGTAAATAACGGTGGTTAATTAACGGCGGTTGAACCACCGTAAAAATAACTGCAGTTCAACAACCGTAAAAATAACGGTAGTTTAACCGTCGTTATTTACAAGTATAAAACAGCGGTGCAACCGCTGTTATGGGACAATTAACGGTGATTGAACCGTCATTTTTTACAGGTACAAATGGCGGTTCAACCGCCGTGATTTGTAAAAAATAGTGGTTCAACCGCCGCGCTTTGTAAAAAAATGGTAGTTGAACCGCTATTTTTTACACACTCCACTCATCTGCTGGTTTTTGCATAAATTCTGAAAAAATTCATTTAGGCTTCAACCTATACAGAATATAATTCATTTGACCTAATATAATTCATACATACCATCCAACCTGTACAGAATAATTTTTCCCATATAAATAAATCCATAAATGAAATTCTTTACATTAAAAATTTGAATAAAATTCTTATAAAACAAATTCAATAATACATCCAATCTGGAACCATTCTGTCATTACATAATCCAATGCTATGAAACTAAATTCTAATTTTATAAAGATGAAAATAAAGACATTACAATAAAACACAAAATCGTGACTACTCTTGTGGGCTCATTTGATTGGGCAAATGACTATTGCCATCAGATGATCTTCTTCTATTATTCGTTTGCGTGACCCCACTCCTGTGATCCACTGATCCCTGTGATAATATCAACAATACAAACAAAACATAATTACTTTAGAGGAATCTTGGCAATTTATCCAGCCAAACAACAAACACTCCCATAAATGATGTATCATAACTACCTATATTTGGCCTTTTTAAAGCAATTCTCTATCATACCAGAATCTATTTTGGAAACCAAGGATATATGGAAGTTCCAAAAAAGCTTTTATGCTACAAAGTTTTTGATTTTTATGCATAACGGGTTTTTATATTCTGTTCTAGTTGATTTTTTTCCGTTTGTGTTGCAATTGAATCTTTTACAGAAAACATAAACTAGTGAGGTAATTCATAAACAAAGTAGGCTTGCAGTAAGAAAATAACTCATGGAAAGTCTCTTCGGACAGTTGCAGATAAGGCGGTCTACACCCAATTCTCCTTTTATTTGATATCCCTTTATTTATTACGCCTTGAAATTTTTAACTCAATTGTGTTCTTAGATTGTCTCGCAGATTCTAGGTTGTCTAGACAGAATGAATGATGATTCCAACCAAAGCAGGCATCATAATTGATCTTCCAAGAGTGGGTGCGTGGAAGAATTGTGGAGAATTTCCTATGAAGAATTTCCTAGAGAAAAATAAGGGCACTCTTGAATTGTTGCTTAAACTAGGTGATCATTGCCTCAATTTGGAATCCTGATAAATGCTCGCTTATGGGTGCTCTCTAAACCTAAATACACAGAAAGAGCCCTGTCTTTCAAACTATTCTTTTAGCCTTTAGCTTTCGTAGTAAAAAATCTAAGGGCAATACAAAAAGCGACTTCTGAGGCAATAACAATGCAGCTATCATTTTCAAACTATAAATGCAGCCCCCATGAACAATTAATTTTGAGTTTTTGACATATCATCCTCACCTACCAATTCATCATTTGCATCCTCCCTTAATAATGGAAGATCATTGACATCTTCAAAAAACCGGTCCAAGTCTTGCTCCGGGCATAGCTCACTCTTAGGATCTTCAATATCCTCTCCCATATCATACAAGTCCCTAGGCTTCAAATGCACAACAGCATGCAAACCTACATGAGCCTCATCATCAACATAATATACCATTTGAGCTTGTGAAGCTTCAATGTATGGATCGTGCTCTTCACGATCACCAATGTGAATCAATCGTGAAAAATTTACAAATGTAAAACCCACGCATCCTTTCTAAACCCCCTTTCCGTAGTGGTGTCAGCCCATTTACATTTGAATAGCGTAACCCTAAACCGATCAAAGTAATTAAGCCCAATGATATCTTCTAATCTTCTATAATATAACAAATCAGCCTACCATAGGTTTCCATCAATAGTACTTGCAACACAAGGTGTGGAAGAAGTTACAAAAACTCCACTATTTTGCGTTTGTAACCCTAGTTCTCGACTGACTATCCGAAATTTGAACCCATTTATATTAAATGTAGAAAACCTTCTAGCATGCTGTGTGGGACCTCTTACTAGAAACATAAGATCCTCTGAGACAGTAGCTGAAATGTTTGGGTTCATGATCTAAATAAACAATGTAAACAATTCCTTGTTAAGAAGCTTGAATTATGAAGTTATAATAAACCAAGTTTAATAAAATTAAGGAATTGTATAACAATTCCAAACTACCTTCCGAGGAAACTAATCAACAAAATCTCTATTAACCATCTTCTCAATATCTGTATTTAAAGGTTGTCGACCCCTAGATCGTCTTTGTATGTAATCTTTAAATTCACTACATGAAATCTTAGCATTAACATTACATATTTTAAGCAATTTTTTCACATTGATAATAAGCATGATTTATAGTTTTTGTAGGTACTCACTCGATATATGGTTGTACTTGTGCACAATTCAACAAGACATATCTATGCGCTTAAATTTTTTCCATAGTTGAAAGCTCAAAGGCCGAGGAGGCTTCTACTGCTCTACCCACTGATGGAAAAATGCTTGATGGAGTAGGACAAATATTCTGACTAGGGTAATCATCAACACGTCTCGACCTATGAATTCGTGTCTCAATCCCTTCTATATATTGAGAACAGAATGTAAGAACCTCTTCGGTTAAGTAGCCTTCAGCTATGGATCCTTCAAGCTCAGTCTTGTTTTGTACATAAGATTTAAGATGTCCCAAATACCTAATGAAATTTCAGGAGTTAGTATAGTAAAGGATTTTTGCCATTTAAGCTTGAAAATTGAGTACAGTAAGAGGGGCAATACCTCTCAATAAGATACATCCACCAATAGTGCACTGGGCCTGCTAGTTTTGCCTCCCTAACTAGATGACAAGTCAAATGAACCATGATTGTAAAAAAGGATGGGGGAATATCATTTCTAAGTGACAAAGAGTGAGCACAATTCGAGATTGCAACCTATCAAGATCTGAGACATTTAAGCTTCTATCACATAATTGTCTAAAGAATGTAGATAACTCCACTAACACCGCTACCACTTTGTCTAATAAAACATTACGTATGGCAAGTGGCAATAAGTGCTCCATAAGAATATGACAATCATGGCTCTTCAATTCAAATAACTTTCGTTGTTTCAAGTCAATTCACCTTGAAATGTTACTAGAGTACCCATCCAGAACTTGGACATTTTTTAATGTTTGCAAAAATGTATCTTTATTTGCATTTGACATTGTGAACAAAGATGGATGATATCTTCCATTCTCATCTGGCTAAAGGGCCTCCCTCACACCCATTTCCTTAAGATCCTTTCGAGCATTAAGATTGTCTTTTGATTTCTGAGTCTCATTAAGCAAAGTGTATATTACATTGTCACATACATTTTTCTCAATATGCATAACATCTAGATTGTGCCGCAACAAATTAGTCTCCCAATAAGGAAGATCAAAAAATATGCTTTTCTTCTCCACTGCATAGATCCATTGCCACAATAGTTTTCTTTCGAGGTCTTTTACATCTTCCGAAGGTAACGTCAATGCCCTCAAGCTGTTTCACAATATCTGATCCTAACAATGTTATTAGTGGATCCCGGAGCTCAATTCTCCCATCAAATCGTACTCAATTCAATCTAAATTTGTGACCCCTTTCTAGAAAAAAACGATGACCTGTAAAACACCATTTTTTTTTCATGCCTCAATCTACACGAGCTTGTATCAAAATTACAAGCGGGGCAAGCAATACTAGTGTGTGTGTTCCACCCAGATAAAGTACCAAGCCCAGGGAAGCCACTAATTGTCCACATTAGAGCTGCTCGCATTCTAAACATTTCATTATTAGAGGAGTCCAATGTATGCACTCCCTCATACCACAATTCTTGCAACTCTTGGATGAGAGGTTGCAAGTGCACATCTATGTTGTTCCCTAGCATTTGTTTTCCAAGAATGATCATTGACAAAATGAGTGAAGTTTGCTTCATGCACTCCCAAGGGGGCGGTTGTACAGGATTAGAACAACTAGCCAAATGCTATAACTCGTACTCATGGCTCCAAAAGGATTGAAACCATCAATAGCTAGGCCAAGCCGTACATTTCTTGGATCCGCAGCAAATTTAGGGTGCATTAAATTGAATATTTTCCATGCCTCAGAATCCCTAGAATGCCTCATCAATCCATCTTGACAAATTTCGAATGCCATCTCATAGATTCTGCTGTCTTAAAACACATGAACAATCTTTGCAACCTCAGCTTTAACAGAAAGTGTCGCAAAATCTTGGCAGGTTGCTTCTTCTTATTCTCCTTCTACCTAAATGCCTTGCATGATTTGCATTCTTGTAAGTTTTCATTTTCTTCACCCCAATATAACATACAATCATTTGGACATGCATATATCTTGATATAGTTGAAACTAAGTTTATTGATAGTTTTCTTGGCCTCATAAAATGAAGCAGGGATCTTGACATCTTCAAATGCATCTCTTAATAATTCTAGTACCATGGTCATTGCTTTATCACTCATTTTACACAAGCACTTTGTGTGATACAACTTTGCTAGAAATGACAATTTCAAATACTTCCTACACCCTTCATACAATTCCTAATTACCATCTTTAAGCAATTCATTGAAATCTGTATCATCGTCATTGTACACCTCATTATGTCCTTCATTAACAGATTCTTCTCTTTCACCACATTTATTGACATTATGCATAGGAAACCCAAATGCCTTGTTGATCATGATTTCCATAACATTTTGGGGTGAAAATCATCTTCTATGATATGTATGCTCTCAACATTCTCACAATCAGTTACAGTGCCTTGTTCACCATGCCAATACCAAACTTTGTAATTTTCTGGGAAAGGCTTTATTATCAAGTGCTCTCTAACTACATCTCTCGTTTTTCGCTTCTTAAATCCACAATTTGGACATGACCATCAATAGACTAATGCTGAAATGAAATTCTAGAAATTTCCTTACTCCATCTGCATATTCAAGTGTGTTTCGTGGCTTACTTATCCAAGTTTTATCAATCGGCATGGCTACAAAAAGAAGTTGAAAGTGTAAGTCAAACATTCAGGTGTTGGAATCAGTATATGAAGAATGGATAATATGGAGATGGAGATTATTAATGTCATTAAGGAAAGAGGTAGACCTAATCAAACATTTGAGAGATAATACAAGTAGAATAAACACTCTCATGCAATATAAAGGAGGTCAGGAGGGCCTCATTCTGAAATGAGGATGAGAAGCATGCTTTGGTTGAGTGTGAGGGTCGCTCAACACATTATGCCCATAACTATTATGTTTTTCTATAGAGAACTCATAGTAAGTCAAACATCTTTAAAAGCTAGACTTACAAAGAACAAAAGCCCAAAAGCCCAAAATCCCAAGGATTTGGGTTATTAATCATCCTTTGGCCAAACATCATCAATTGATACATTAGTATCATGAAGAAACTACATTAGTATGTAGCCAAAAACTTATGCAAGACAATATCAGGTCTAGATCTCGTGCATACATTAACATGCCTACAATCAAGTAGAAATAATACTTTCTTAATTGTTAAGACTTTCTGCATATTAATTTATAATGAACCCCTGTATTCCAAATTATGTGAGAGATAGCTACCATGTTTCGGAAGGATCTTGGCTTATGCCAATATCTGTTAGGGTATTTATCACTTTTACTAGTATCATTTCTCTTGATTATTTATGGAGTAAGATCTGTTATCACTAGCCAGATCCCAGAGCATTTGCAATATCATTTTGTTTAATATATATTTTTTTATGCTAGTGTTTTTCCAATGTCTTCTCCATCTCCACATATATGTTTGATAAATTATAGTTGAGTTTGTTTGCAATTTGTAGTAAGTGCATAGAGCAAACCCTGAGTCCATCTTGATAATATCTTTTTTTTTTTTTTGTCTTTGGCAGTTTGTAATTGTCTCCCTATTTGGGTGGGGCCTACTTTTCTTTTCGGGCTACAAGTTCTTTACAGGGGGCAAGAAAGAAAAGAAGGAAGAGGTATTTTACATATAACATTCAATGGTAAAACAAGCAAAGACAATGATTTCACTTAATATTCTATAAGTGACGTAGTGCTAACAGAAACTTCAGCAATCTAGGCAGCTTCTTTGGAATGGGATTTTCATAGATGCAACTAATATAGGGTTAAGTGCTCAGTTAGTATTTTGGAGAGACACCTTAGAAGAACCAAGGGAGCTTAGGATACGTAAACAAAATTGTAACTTCATTAAAATTGCAGATGAAGGTGAAGGACTAGTTAGTATTGAAGGACAAAAAATAGTGAAATACCTAACGGTTAGCAGTTTTGTTCCTTGTTATTGATAGAATTAAGTCTGGGTGGAGTAAGTGGAGAAATGCTTTAGGAAGACAAATACTATGAGCTTAAAGGAAAAGTTTTGCAATGTAGTTATGAGACCTTCATTATTTTATGTTATTGAACACTAGGCAATTAAAAAGGAATATATTTGTAACATGAATGTAACAAAAATAAGAATGTTAATATGGAAGTGTGGTAATCAAAACCCATATATATAATCAACATCACCAAACAGATAAATCTATAATTGCCACCTAACAATCATAGCAACACGAAACTCCAGTAGATAGAAACCATAGATTTAGCCAAAACCCACAGATGTTATCTCTTAACACATATAAGACAGCTGGCAAGTCATACTTCTATCCAAAGGAGCAAGAAGACTAACAAGTCATACTTCAGTAACTATAAAGCCAAAGGAACAAAGGATACTTTCAATCAAGCATACATATTCCAGGAATCAATTACTATACAATCTCCAACAGTTGTGCACTAGTAGTTTAGAATGGTAGATATCCAAGAGCAATCACATGTACCCAACAAAGCCAATAAATAATATGCATTGATTCATTTTAAGTTGCATTTGCAACTTTCTCTACTTTATTGTTCTTTAATACCGAATCCTATGTGCCTCTCTGTTTTCCATTAGTGCAAAGAAAACTAACAAGCAGCAGCTGAGAACACCAAAAGAAGAAGAAGAGTATTTTGGTTGCTTTCTTTTCATACTTTTTTGCAGTTTTATCAACCTGTGCTTTGATTCCTCAAAAGGTAAAGCTTCAGAAACTTGGAACAAAGTTTGGTAGAAGGAATGGGTAGTTTACTATTTTGAAGAGCTTAAGATAAAAGGAAACTTGGAAATTTAAGTTGACTATAGAAACAGACATTTGCAAAGTAGAGAAATGATCATTTATCCAAAATTAATTCATTCTTCAACTGATATAAAATTCTCCTTTTTTCTTGAGAAAACAAAGTAATATAAGTATCAAAATTTGTGAGCCATAGGTCAAATATATTACAAGGAAAAACTGCAGAAATATCCACAGAAATTCCATCAAATCTCCAAGTACGGCAGATGTCACAAGGCACAGAATATGATTTCTAGTAACAAGAAACCAAATAATAAAGCTGCATTGAGCATCTACACTGAACCATAAATTCTATCTATTTGATTCTCTATTGAAGATATATAAATAATTCTGATATAATAGGGGAAAAACTGTTGGCAGAACAATCTAAATTACACGCCCTTTTTTCCAAAATAGATAAAGCTAAAACACAAGTGTTTAGACAGCAACAAGAAAATGATCTAGTATACACCAAAGCATTTTCTTCTAATGAGCAAGTCATGATAAATCTATATGCACCTAGGCATCAGATTAAAAAACAAGCAAGAGATTACCTTATAAAAAGCAGTTAGTCCTGGACAAGGTTCTTTTCCTATAGCTTCATTTTCAAAAGTTGGTCTGTTTTGCTTGCAGTTTCTATTATACCAATTACTTCTCTGACAAGACCTTCAAGTTCATCCACTAAGCTTTTGGCTGCAATGAATGAGATTAAACAAAGTAAGCAATTCCATTCCCCAAGATAGCACAGCTACCTAAAGTTCCAAAGATAATAAAATTCATCTCTCTAGGAAGAGAATGACATATAGATTCCTTTAAACGTAACTACATTAAAAACTTTAGAAAACAAGGATCAATCTAATTTTACACATCAGGTTAGTAAATGATAATACTCAACTTATTTTTGGTAGCCCTATTTTCTGAAATTCCCTACAATAAAAGAGTGTAGAAAGCACATAAACAAAGAGAAAGAATGCAGAAGCAAATCATAGAAATCAAACTGTAAAAGACCAGATTTTTTATATGAAAAGTCCCCCAAAAAATCACTATAATAGCAGGAATTACAAGCAATTGTTCATAGCCAATGGCTAATGGCAATACTTGGCTTCTTCTTCTTCTTCTTCGGGAATCTCTCACCTTTTTTTTTCTTTTTTTTTCCTGAAAAAATGCAATACAGAAGAAGACAATAACTCTTTCCTCCCCTCACTATGCTCTACTCTGGTACACAGAACTAAAAAAATAACCAGATTTTGTAGGCGATGAGGATCTAAATCCTTCACCAATCAATTCTCTCCAAATTAACTTGATCATGATTTGAGTTTGAATAAAATTTCAAAGAATTCAGAGCATAGATAGAGCTTCAGAAACTTGATAGAGTTTTTAAGGAATTCGAAATGGATAATCACCAAATAGGGTGAAGCACCCAACAATATTTTACAACTTTGGAGAAGTTTACCTTTCTATCTTCAATTTTTTTATTGACTTCTATACTCTTCCATTCTCTTCAACAGTCATTGAGAGAGCAAGAATATCAATGAATGTACAAAGAATACATAATCCAAGGCATCGATGTTTTGACTAGTGGGATTACAAGTTAAATTCAAGTTATTAGACTAAATCTAAAGCAACAACCCATTTTTTAAAAAGTTAATTAATGAACATTGAAATAACAATTACATATGCATGGATCTTGATTACGGCTAATTTAGGAGAACTCAAAGTTTATGCATGAAGAACAGTACACGACACGACAAGACTAAAGACTCTAAACATTAATGTCTAATATCCTGGGAGCAAGTGGGTATACTCTGGGATCATTTGAAAGTATTAGCTAACAATGAATTCAACTAACGAGTTCGTGCAGATAAATATATATTTATGGGACCAGCAACATACACCAGATTCCACTAATTTCAGCCCAACCAATGTCATCAATGAAGCAAGTTGGTATAGTTTTTCTGCACTGTTTTTAGAATCAGGTCTCAACTTATAAACTAATTTGCATGGTCCATTGCAACAAATAATGCTATAACACGTATTCTCATTAACAATATTTCTAGTTTTATTACAAATACTTCAGCCAGGTTGACGGTCTACTGGAGCTGGTACTGTTTGTGATACTAACAAACAGGGATGACATCCATTTTTTAAAAATAAAAATAAAAAATGATTTTTTTTAAAAAAAAAGGAGAAAACATGAAACTAATTCATAGATATTGAACATTTCAAGAATATTTTAAGAATCAGATACATCACACATGGTGCAATTCGATCAACAATGGATTCATGCTCTTTATACAATTCATTTGGAGATACGTATCAGTGGGATGCCGACTCATATCGAATCGAGTTAAAAGCCCTAATGTTCCTACCTTTGACCAGTTAAAAGCCCACAATATTAAAAATAGAACAGAAAATTACAGAGAAAAAGTGATTCAACCGATTACCCCTTATCAAGCAACAGAAACAAGGAAAATATACAAAAAAGGAGAAAATAGCCTTACTGCAGTTGTCGTCCTTGGAGAGGATGGCTAGTTGGACTAAATCGTGATCGGCAGCAGTGGAGGGTCTCTAGGTTTCGCGATCGGTAGTATAGAGGAGGGGGTAGGGTTCACAATCGGGAAATCAAGGGAGGGAGTCGCGAGGGCTGCCTTGAAAATATGCTATCCCTTTTATATTTAGGGATAAAAAAAGTAAAAAATAAATAAATAAATTTTTTGAAAAAATTTATTTCAAAATGGCGGTTCAACCGCCGTTTTATATGTGTAGTACAGCAGTTACTTAAACCGCCATATTGTACTACATATTACGGCGGTTACTAGTAATCATCACAATATAACTGCCGTTTTTAACAAATTTTTTTGTAGTGATTTATGTAAATATATATACATATATGTGCATATATATGTGTGTGTATGCATATAGTTATATATTTGTATACATATGTATGTGTAATTACATATTTGTACATAATGTAAATATATGTATTCATACAAGTGCATGTAGATGCATACACTTGAATATACTTATATGAATATATATATATATACTCATATATATAATTTTTTTATAAGAGAGAAATATTTTTAAAATTTTGGTTTATATTTTAAATAGTTTGGTTTGGTTTTTAAATCAAACCAAACCAAACTAAATTAAAAAAAAAATCCAAACAAAATTTTAAAATAAAGTGGCCTTGTATTAGGTCACAATATTCAACCAGTCTGACGCAATAAGTCTTTGAGACCAGGTTTAGTGACATGAGATTGGACTGAGGTTAAAGTTTGATTTGATTTGAAGGAGCCAATTGGAATTGGCTGAAATAGATTTGATTGAATTTGAACTAGGTCAACCTAGATTAGAATAGGTTATGTTAGAAAGATATATATGTATATATATATATGTGTGTGTATGTGTGTATGTATTTATACATATATATTATTATATTTATACATAAATATATATACACATATATGAATATATATGTGTCTACTTAATATATATATATATATATATATATAGAGAGAGAGAGAGAGAGAAACACAAATATGCATATATGATAATAAAAAATAAATAAGTATTTTACTATATTAATATTACCGAATGTTAAGTTTAATATCTTACTATAATATTCAATATTTTAAAACCCAGACTAATTATCAAACTAGTAAGATTATCGGGTCACGATGGTTAAACCAATTAATAATAAAAAATAATTGAAAATAAAAAAAAAATCGATAAGTTAAGTATAGCTAATGAGTATATTTTGTTTAAATTTTGTATAACATTCAAGACTATAAATGACATAACAATGTTAATATGTTTTTTATCTATTCATTTCAAAATTAAAATTATATATATAAATTTTTAATTAAAATTTTTAAGAAATAATCTTTTTGAAAATCTATTTTTACTATTTTATATTCGTTTTAATTTTTTTTAATATCTAAATTTAATGAAATACATTGTAAAAATATTTTTTAAAATTTTTATATACTTGTATTTATTTTTTAATATAATTATATAAAATAAAAATTATAGGGGAAGAGAGGGAGGGAGAGAGAGAGAGGCGGGAAATAGGT
Organism: Thlaspi arvense; assembly: GCA_911865555.2. Lineage (NCBI taxonomy): Eukaryota > Viridiplantae > Streptophyta > Magnoliopsida > Brassicales > Brassicaceae > Thlaspi > Thlaspi arvense. Next base: position 66,021 of record CAJVSB020000051.1, read on the forward strand.
GAAATATAAAAGAATTTGAAAAAGATTTGTTTGTAACAGATTTTTTCGTTGGAATAAAATAATTTTTTAAATTTATTTTTTTAACAATGCTATTCATAAGAAAAGTATAAAAAATTAAAAAAATTATTTTTAACAGATTATTCCATTAGAAACAGAATATTAAAATAATTTTTTAATTCATTTTTTTGATGATTTTGTCCATCAAAAATATTAAAATCTTTTAAAAAAAGTTGTTTCAACAAATATTAAATTATCATTTTTAAAATTATTTTTCATTTAATTTTTTAAAATATCAAAATCATTTTCCGACAAAATGTTTCTGTGGAAAATCTATCAGAAATATTTTATTCATCAAAATTTTTAACTTTCTGTCAAACTTTCTATTGGAAATATATCTGACGGATTTCTGTTAAAAAATCTACCAAAAAAGCAACGGTTTCCTCATCTGTCAGAAATTTTCCTTCGGAAATTCACCCTTTTCCCTGATGGAAGTTTACTATATTGTATGATTAATTAATTTTTATTTATAAATTTAATAATGTTGGTGTTTTTTCCCCCTAAATTGCATAACTAAATCAGTCTTGGCGATGATAAGAGAGATGACCGCTCTTCTGATTACAGTAGTGGTGGGTGTGTGTCTTCTGTTCATGCATGTATGTCATTTAAAAGTTGATCTCTTTATTACATGGTAGCTCAACTTACAGGGATAGACTCCCGAGAATTTATGAAATTTCAATTTAGTTCCCATTACTTTCAATTATTGCAACATCACTCCATCCTTACCTTTTCACCTTTGAACAAAACAAAAAGCAAAAAAAACTGGCATACCATATTACCGTCTTCTACAAATTGTTAAACTTTTTCACCCGGAAAGTTAACATAGTTTGAGTTTATAGCATATTTTTTTCCTCATTAAGTTCAAATACTATTCAAGTATGAATTTGAATAAACATACAAGTACAAAATTATAGCAATCTCTGATTGCACCCCACTATATTAATTGAATTCTAATCAAGCCAAAAGAAGAGCAAGAGAATAATTTTCATTTCCTTGTCATTTTCCAGACCTTCAACAGTCTCAAGCCAAAGTTGTTGCTTTACCCCGAGCAAGGATAACCTAAACTCATCTTCCACTCAACTGAATTTTCTTTTTTTCTCCATGCCATAGTAGAATTTTTTGCCTCTTCTGCCAGTATAAGAAGTAGGTCAAGATGCTATTCATCTCAAGCATACATAATTCTTTGGAGGAAATAATGGCTTATTGTATCTCTTCTTAATTCCTCTACACAAACATGGGAGAGATTTGCAAGAAAAAAAAAAGGAAATGGTTATCTTAGTCCATCATTCTAAGGAAGTTGTGACCTTTGATATAATTTTATGTGTCTATTGCAAATCAACCACCTTAGACATGAATGAATTAAGAAGATTGCAAGTTGTCCATAAAAAATGTGGATGGCAATATAAACAAATCAAAAACCACATGCTCTTCCTTGCAAACTGGGATAGGAAGAGCATGAATCAAGTTAAAGGCTTAAGAAAACCAGTCTAATTAAACTCTTTCCGTAGGAGAGAGAGCTTGCTCGCTTGGCCAGTCATGGCTTTCCCAAAGGAGTACCTTGATCTGGTCCTGTTCCCTAGTGGGCTAATTCTCATGTTTGGATACCATCTCTTCCTCCTTTACAGGTACCTCAATCTCCCCCACACCACAATCTTTGGCTTTGAGAATCACGACAGGAGAGCTTGGGTTGAAAATGTCATGCAGGCAAGGCAATCCTCTTATTTCTTCCTTGTTCTCTGGCCCTTTCACACACTTACCACTGGGTTATTCGGTTCTACTTCTTTAAAGGGCTTTTCAATTAGAAGTCCTAAATCTAGCAGGGACGTTTACGCAGAAAGGGCTTTTGAATATAAAATCCATATTTTTCAGACCTTTCTGAAGAAGCCCGATTCAGGGCTTCTAGATACAAACTAAAGCACTGAATTTATACAGCAAAAAATGCCACAAACTTAACATCCTTAGTTTTTCTCGTTCATGTGCGCAGTCAAAATTCTGGGTATATCCAGATTGTCCAACTATGATTAGTCTTGACACGAAGTGGGTTATTTGTTTTCTTCTTTTGTTTTTCATTTTTGTAGACGGAGAAGAAGGAGAATGCTCTAACCGTGCTTGGATCCAACACCAATGCAGCCACTTTCCTTGCATCGGTCTCCCTCACTCTGAGCTCACTCATCGGGGTGTGGATCGCAAGCAACTCAGGCATCTTCCAAAGTGGATTGGTCTACGGCGACACCAGGCCCTCCACCATCTCCATCAAGTACATAAGCCTCTTGATATGCTTCATCCTGGCCTTTTCATGCTTTGTTCAATCAGCTAGGTCCTTCATCCATGCCAATTATCTTGTGAGCTTTGAGAACACAACTCTACCGGCCAAATACGTGGAATTGACGGTGATTAGGGGTAGTGACTTTTGGTCACTTGGGCTTAGGGCCCTCTACTTTGCCATTAACTTGTTGCTATGGTTTTTTGGGCCTGTACCCATGTTTGCTACCTCTTTGTCCATGGTGATCCTCCTCTATTACCTTGACACCAATACGACGCCGCTGCACCGCCACCGGTCTCCAGGAAAGCAATTGGTTGTCTCTTGAGATCTTATTAGGAAGATGCTAAGGTTTAATCACATCCTATGATGTCGACCCTAATGAATTGAACTTACTGATAAAATTGTACCCCTCAAGTCAATCAATACGTACTGTACACTATCTTGTCATACTTATATATTCACGGAGCAGCCCACATGACTTGGGATCTAAATGTAATAGTGGGTTGTTGGAGATTTTTGTTTGATATATATATATATATATATATATATATATATATAACCCATAAGGATTATAAGTTGTATTGTTAAGGCATTATTTTTATTTTCTAGTGAAAATAACTCATAAGGATTATGAAAATGACTTTATAATAAAAAGATAAATATATTTTTTTGCAAATATTTTCAAAAATAACCTGCCAAGTGGGCTTCTCTTTGCATGAAGAAATCAAATTCATTGTTAGCCCCCGAGTATTGAGAAATAACAAAGAATTTCTTGGGATTTATTTGAGGCGGCACTCCTACCACAGCAATGCATCCCAGCTACCATTGACTTTACGGGATTCATACACATTTGTTACTAGTCCTACTAGATTCAACAGTTGTTGGAAGTGCTATCCCCAATAAGTGTGCCCCAGCGTCAAATCTATCATTTTATAATAATAAAAGGATTGCTATATAATATTATTTTTTGCGCCTCTCTTTTTAATAAATATAATTCTGTACTTTTTTATTTATAAACACAAAGTAATCGATCTATAAAACAACAATGGTATGAGTCCAAACTCTATCTTATATTTCTAAATTATAAGAAAATTTAATTTTTGTTTGTTTATTGAATAAATTGGACATCTCCGGTGTTTCACTAGATGAATATTTTACAAAACATTAAAGTATAGATTGTAGATCTAATCAAAGTACAAATACCTTTACCATTAAGCAAGGGGGATCTTTTTCTCTCCTTGGAAGCAACTTCTCTGGCATTAATTCAATTAAGTTGACTAAGATGTTAGGTGCTTAAATAAATTATTATAATTCGTTATAATTGTCACCCTTCTTCCCTAAGCATAACTTGATGCATAATTTAAAAGAGAAAAGAAAACTAAGATCATGTAATAAGCTTAATTAGTATAGTAGGAATGCAAATGAAGCTAGTGGAGGCAAGGAGAATCAAGTGTAAAAGATACTTAGAAAACACTTGGAAGATCCGGTAGTTTTTAGGAAAGTAATATTTGGTAAGTATTTGAAGTATTACACAATAATATAAACATTTGCAAATTTTGGTCCCTGTTTGATGAAATTAAAAATTGTAAGTGTTGAAAATTTTATACATTGAATTTTTAGTATTAAAATAGTTATGTACTGAATTTTTGAAATTTAAAAATTGAAGACATATATAATTATTTATAATGTAAGTAAAAGATTATTCGTTCCCAATTATTTTTAGCATTTATTAATGTCAGTTTTGATAATTTAAATATGATCCAAAATTAACTTATCTTGGATTCTTGGAGTGAAATAATTTGATAGATTCCTATCGACAAGCACTTACTTTGGTCGTGAAAAAATATCACGAATTAATTCTTCAAATTCACAAGTTAAATTGTTCTTTGATATGTCTGGGAGATAAACTATTTGGAAAGAAAATTTACAAGAAACCTTTTAACCTTACATTATATGGGTTTATATAAAGGTTTGTAAGATTAATTATGAGAAGCTATAATTTCTCTCTTTGGATTCAAAAATAATACAAGCCGATTGGACCTATCACGGACAGACCTCACCCTATTACCAACAATTAATAATAAAAAATGTTTCACTTAAAATTTTAACTCGCTTTTAGTTAATTTTTCATATTTAAATGATGGGATATTCAATAAAATTAAACGCATTTAATCTGTAATGTCTGAATATATTTATTTTTTTAATTTCTAATATGTTATCAAATAAATCATCTTTTCATATAAATCCGCCTCTCCGTCTCTCTAAGAATGCATAAGAGAAAAATAGGGGCACCAATGTTTAAAACATAATTTGACCGGCTGAATTTTGGCCCAAATCCATTTGACTGGATTCGAATCTTGACAAAATAATTGAGTTCAAAGTACGTTTTAATTGCACATTGTTTTATTTAAATTTGAAAAATAATATTAATAATTATATTTAACATAGTAATAAATTATTTTATTTTAATAATGAATAATAAAAATATTTAGTAATATTGTTATTTATATATTTCACTAATTATAATTAATAATAAAGCAAATGGTGTTCCGGGTGTACACCATCTTCCACCCTAGCCAACCCGAATCGGGCTTGGGCTGTGAAAAGCCTAGGCCAGGCCCGACCCGCCCGCTGTGATCTGTAGGCATATAAGAAAATGGGCTTAGAACTAAACCTGAGTTTGGAAACTTCATATACATTTTTGGGCCTCAGTTGCCTGCTGAAAGTTTGGGCCTGCTCAACAAGGAAAAATCTTTAGGCCCAAACTAGAACGCTAGGCGTTCTGAAATCCATTTTCTTGTGGAAAATGCTTAATCATGTTTTTAAATATATATTACCAACAGGACATGGGTGCTTATTGCTAGAAAATTGAAGAATTCAAGGAAGATCTGAACCGTCAAATGAGCAGTGATAGTGAAGTGAAGGCAGTCTGATTGATCCAGCATTGTTGTGGACCGGAAGGAGTCAAATTGTTGCTGAGCATTGGATGATGACTTGGGGCTTCAAGTACCCCAATAATATTTGGTATGGCAGTACGTGGCCCCTTTGGCTCAACAGAACCCAGTATTCGGATCGGAAAGTGGTGACATGTTTGATTTGAAAACTTCCTAACTCAATTTTTGGATGCTCCTGCATGTATCCGAATTTTTTCTTCCTTTACAGGAGGAAAAGCCCAAAAGCCTAGTCAAGATATCACCTTCCCTATTTGCTAGGGCTTTTTGAGCTTATTTGGCACTCTCAAAAGTTCTTAAAATTTTTATTTTATTTTTTTAAAAAAGGTTTAAATCAGAATTTTTGGCTTTAAAAACCATAATTTCAAATATTAACATATAAAAAAATTCTTATATTAATATTAACATATTAAAAAGTCCTAATTTTTATATTATTATATTTAAAATAGTGATGGTTCTAGTTCTCTTAATTTCACACTTAGAATGGATAAAATCCAGTGCCTATTGGACAATATATGATTTTTCTTTTTTCAATTATTTGCCAAAAGAGCATATGGATACATGTGAATGACACGTTGGCACTGCTTACAAGATTTGTTTGGTAAAACTTCTAAGTCATATCTTTTTACTTCTCTTGTACGGTGAAAAAACTAAATTTTTATCAGATCTAGCTTTTAAAATTTGATTTTTAATCGTGAATATTATTTAACTTATTTTGATAAATAATTTTGTAAATATGTGTTTTTGTAAATAAAAATTTTTTATTAATATTAATATAAATTTGTCATCAAATTTGTCTACTTTTTTATTTTTCTTGGAACAAAATATTAGTCACAAACTTCTATATTTTAAGGGAATACCAATAAAACCTAAGATTACACAAACTCCTCAGCTTAAGAAAAAGCTTGTTAACTTGCAAGACTGTGGTACCCTCCCTACTTACGAAATAAATATCAAGCTAACATTTCCACACTTACCCATATTTAATTTCTAGAAGTCAGTAAAAGCTGGATAGCTTTTTAAATATTTGAAATTAAAAACAGTTAAAAGAAGAATAAATTGAAAATAATTACTGTTGCCAGATCTATCCGATCCCTCTTACCAATTTATAACAAATGAATCTCTTTAGACATGTGACCTGTAAATTCACTATAAACCCTTACTAACGTCCATAATTTGCTTTAACCGATCTCACCAACTTATGAACGGTAAATTTTTCTTGATAAATGATTCATAAATTCACTGAAAAACTTTTATTTAAGATGAGCCTCTCCTCACCTCAACTTTTTTTTTTTTTTCCCTTACCCGAACTTATGACTGATGAAGAAAAACTGAAAGAGTGAAAATGAAATTAAGTGGCAGAGGTGGTAATGGTGCAGCTATCTAATGCAACTGTATGGCTTCAGCAGGTGTAGGTCAGAGCAGGAAGACTCATTTCTCAGTCACTGGCCACATTTTTCTGGGCAAGCAAACACTGGAGTGGGGTTGCCATCAAGATCATCTGGGCTCACCCACAGCTGCAGCCATCCAACGGCTCACGTTGCATCACCTACACAGTTACCAAAGATTGCCAATTTAGTCACCCAGTCATGGCAGGAAATTCTGCTGCAACCCTTGCAGGCTTCCCTATCAAATGGCCAAGGACAACGGACACTTTCAGAGATAGATGGATGACGGTCTCCAATTTTTTTCATTACTCGCCCCAATTTTTTTAACAGATTCTGTTTTGGACCTCCATATACATTTTTAAACAGATTGGACCTTCTTATAAGTTTAATAGATATGTTAAATTAATTATTCAAATTTAAATTTCTATAAATGAATCTAGACAAGTAATCGTTCTTGGTTATTCTCTCCAAGCTCGTCGGCTTTGCATGAAAGGACCTCTTTCAAATATCCTTCATTTTTTCCCAAAATATAGCTATTTGCCTCTTTCTAATTCATTTTGATTATCAGTTATGAAATAAATAATTTAAACAGATGGTCCAAATTGCACAATTTTGAATCCCAATCCCTGGCATGGGCATTTTTAAAATTCTATTTTTGGTCCAGATGTTTGATTTTGTGGCAGAAGCTCCCCAGGTAAATTAGCTTGTTTCTTACTTTGTACTTTACTAATTTAAAGCAACGTGACCAAAAGTCTAGGAAAGTGTGATTTCCATTTTCATTTTTTGGAAATATTCAACAAATTATTTTGACTTGTAATATTAATTTTTTACCTCTTTCATCTAATTTCCTGTTTTTCTCTCCCCCAGACATCGCCACCGACAATACCCTTTTATCAAATTCACCAAAATTTCTCATTAATAATTTTTAGTCCTCACTAATGATTTGGTAATTTCTTTCTAATTCAAACCCTAACATATATTAACAACTTAAAGGCGGAGAATTTAGAAAATTAGAAGCGGTTTAATAATGGTTAAATGATGCCAAATCATTTGTTTGAAATTGCGCTCTGTTTGTTTTGATTTTAAAGTAAAGAGATAAGGTGAAATTGATACGCTAAACATTAAGATTTAATTATTTAGAGAAAATCCCTAAACTAAAAATTTGTATTAATTTCAATAATGGGTGAATATAAATGGGAGGCGATATGGCAAAAAAAAATAATTAAAATAATATTTTTATGGGTGTACTAAATATAGAAATTAATATTAAATTAATAGCATGGCAAGAGTTTCCAAAGTAATTTTCTAGGGAAAGCACAAATTAAAAAAAAAAAATGTGAAGTACCAAACAGAGCCTAACTTGGAAAACTGGTGGGGTAAATGTCTGCCACATGCAAGTTGTAGTTATACTCTACCGCAGTTGATACTTTCTTCTTCAGCTTTCCGAGCTCTGATCCGCTGCTCAGAGCCTGACGCTCTTGATTGTAAGTTGCCGTTTCTGGCCGTACGATGCGAGCCGCGACCTATATTAAATTCTCAAGCCTCTACAACTAGCCGACAACTTCTGCTGAGACAAGGACCCGTCTAGTTCCTTTTGGCAACTCTGAAGTGGGCCACTGCCCACTCTTGTCTCGCCACGTTACCCTTCATCGGTGAAGGAATTAGACAGGTGGACACACATAGACAGACTGATTTCTTTTGTAGCTTTGTACAGTAATAATACGCCCGTGAGTTGACGGAAATGCCGCTGGTGGGAGGGATTTTCGACACGTGGACACTGATCGGAAGGATTGGCCGTTGGATGTGGTGTGAGAATGATGGATGTGACAAAAGTACGATGAAAGGCTGAGTGAGATGTATATATATACATGTGTATATATAGAGAGAGAGTGGAGCGGAGAGGAGAGAGGAGGAGGGCAGAGAGCCCGCGTAAAAGTCGAGGGGTGTTCTGCGGGAAAGCGGAAGCCTTTATTCATCAGCTTGCTTTTCGTGGTCTCGCCTTTCTTTCACTGCTATGTACGGGTGTACGCATATATACAAGATCCCACGCGCTCTCCAAGAGCATGAAGTGCGAATTCTACTAAAATGTCTGGTTAATTACTTTAATCAGACAGATTTGGAAAAATAAATAAAATTAGATTTAATTTTTTAAAATTTTTAATTTTCTTATTTTGAACAAATAAAAAGATTGAGAATAATAAATCTAGAAAACTTAAATTTTTTAAACGTAACCAGTCAGTACCAAACTTTTAAACATGCGAAGAAATTTCTATTTGATGCACCTTCAAGAATATAGAAAAAAAATGACTAAAACATAATAATATAAATTTACAAATTACAATATATGACCATTGAACGAGGATCAGCGTGTCATTATTTTAAAATGCTGACTTTTTTTTGGAACTATGTACGTTATCATGAATTTTTAAATTGTTAAATTGGAATTTTAAAGTTTAATTTTTAAAGAAAAATTATAAACGGTATAAACTAGTATTAATGTCAATTTCACTCCAAATGTAAGCTTAACGAAACATAGGATACTCCGAGCTAATCCCCTGTTATCTCCAAAATAAGCAAGGGCCTTAAAATATAAGGTATTCTTTTCCTTTTAAATTGCAAAGTCTAAAGTGTTGGTATATTTCAAAATAAAAAATATTACGTGGATTTAAAAATATACGTATATCAAGTTGTAAAAGCCCTTGTTGGACCAACTTAGTAACTTACACTTTCATTTGCATCCACATGTTTGCATCGCCCACCTTGCTTTGTTAAGGGTCAAAAAAGCTTTTCTTCTTCTTTTGAGTTTATTTAAATGGTACTTAATCACATTCTTATCTTAAAAAATATTCCTCTCATTTGATTAACAATTTCATTTAAATTTATTCACTTGCTGTTAGATAAAACTATAAGTAATTTTTTATTATATAAAATTAAAATTGTTCATTATAGTCAAAAAAATATTAACAAGTTGCTTTGCTTTATTCATTAAAAAATTACTTTTTCTAAATTTTTATTTTTCAATATGTACGTTACTTTATTTAATAATTAAAAAAAGTTAACTCATTCAGAATTTGATTTAACATTATTTTTAAAAAGTTTTATTTTTTATTTGGTATATCTAAAAACATTCATTTGAAAATGAAAAAAAAAAAAAAACAAAACTAACAGTTCTATAAAAATGAGAGATAAGGGTAATATAATTTTATTTGGTATATCTAAAAGCATTCATTTGAAAATTAAAAAAAAAAATTAACAGTTCTATTAAAAATGAGAGATGAGGGTAATATAATTTCACCGACTTGAATTTCTATCTAATTAGAAATTAAAGCAGTATTTGATTCACTTATAAATATTTTCTAAAATTTATAATTTTTGGTTTTTAAATTAAAAATTTAAGAAAAACTCAAAAAAATATAACTTTTAATAATCTAGTTTTACTATTTTTAATTTTTTAAAAATCTAACTCTTTTTAAAAAATGGAAAAATTAGATTCTTAATAAGTTAAATTTTTTTAAAATTTTTTGAATATTTCATAATAAATCAAATAATGTAAAAATCAAAAAATCATAAATGAAAAAAATTTTACCTTTTTTAATGAATGAAACAATTTATTAATATTTTTAACCGTAATGAATAATTTAATTTTATATGAAAAGAAATTTATTTTATTTTTACAAAATATTTTCATATAATATATTTAGAAAAATATTAAATTTGATATTTTAAATTATAATTATTTAACAACAAATAGATAGAAATAAACAAAATTATTAATTAACTTAAGTCAAAGGAGTGAAGCATTAGTTAAGATAAGAATGAAATTTAGTATTATTTAATTAAACATGGAGAGATGAAAGTATATTTTTACCCTTTTATTAATGTTTAGTTCCCATTTCCCAAAAATCTCTTGTCCGTTAGAGGGCTTTCCTAAAGACTCAATAGCATTAGTTTTTGGCTTTTCATTTTTTTTAAGGTGGGAACTTTTACATTCAATAAATTAATTTTGATAAACTTAAAATCTAAATTTTTTATAATACATTTAACGATTTATATAATATATAAATAGGCCAAATATGCATCATTCATGAGTTCATTTGATATTGCTCTTAAGAATATTATCATCTTCTCTCACATTAAGATATGATGCATATGTGAACTATATTTTATTGTAAAACATGATAACATTGTTATTGAAGACAATATCAAATAATTTTTATATGCGAGAAATATATTCAACAAACAAAATTGGCAAGAAAATAATTAAACTTAGCATGAATAATGCTGTTGTTCCTTTGAAACTTGTGCTGGCTCTTATTAGTGCAACCTCCCAAATGTAGAAACAAAGAAATTATAAACATGTCTTTTTAGTGGGAAGATAATTTCTTATGTGACAAGCAAATGAAATTGATTCGAACAAAATAATTAAGGGAGATGGTAGTGGCCAAATACCATTAATGTACTTGTGCTCCGTCCCAAAAAAGGTCCGTTATCTACCACCCCTTCTTGGGATAATGATGCATTCTCGAGGGACAAGGTATTACTTTCAACATGTGAATGGGTATCAATGTATGAAATTTCACTAATCATATCCTTTGACAAAAGAGTGATGCTCACCAATTAAAGGCATTAAGGTTTGGGAAGGAATCAATATGATGATGCTCAATTGGGCATCACTTTCTCCTTTTATGTATGAAAGATGCAATGCTTTTTTGGAAAAATTACATCCTAGGACCAAAGATAGCAAAAGAAACAAACAATAAACAAATAGGACTAATATGAAAATAATTAAAACTCTTTTGTAAATAAGGTTGGGAATATTTGTGTTGATTATCTTTTCAATTTGAACTTTTTTTTCCATGAGTCAGTAGTGAAGGTTGACTTTTCTTCTGTTAGATTAAAGGATGCTATTAAATGATGTGATTAGAGTAAAAGAGTACTATCAAATGATGCTATTAGAGTTCCTACACCTCGATTAAATTTTGTATAATTAATTTTTTTATTAAACTTTGGTCCCTTGTATATATAAAAAAAAAGATTAATAATACCGGCGATGATCCATTCATAAAACACTAAGAAAATGAGAGCATGTTGTATGAATATAAAAGTAGAATTTATTTTATCTCCATCTCATTCCCTTGCTTGCCGCGGAAGGGGACAGCGGAAAATGGGAGGGGGACCAAGGAGGGTCGGGGAAAAGGCTAGTGGAGTGAAACAAAAGGAGGGAGAAAGATAATTGGTCCTGAATTTTAATTATTTTTATTCTGGTCTTGTTTTTCGATTTTTCTTCTCATTGGTCCTAAAAGATAATTTTTCCTACTTTATTCTCTGCGTCAATTCTGGCATAATGGCTGCACGCGCTCTACTTCCGTTGCTTCCTTTGTTTCAATCCAGAAATAATACGGATGTGATGGAGATAATTTCTAGGTAAACAGATTTTTTAACAAAAGGGAACAAAATGAAAGGGTTAAAAGTGTGGTACAAACTTTCATCATAAACAGAATTATAATTTTTTAAGAACAAGACGAGAATGCATAAAGTTTATTATCAATAAAAGGATGTCTCTCCTTTTTTTTCTTTCTGGGTGTACAAATATCATACCAAATCCATCAGTTACAGAAACAAGGCCCCAAAAAAGTTAGTCCATCTTAATTTCTATTTAAAATAAGAAATTCTATTTAACAAGCATACAAGAAAATACATTTATACAGGTTGATGTGAATACAATGCGACGATAAATTCTGAAAATTTTTTTTGATGAGAACACACACACACACATATACACACACACATAAAATTAGAGCAAAAAAATTATTATTATAAATTTTATTGTCACACCCCAACTCGGGCGCGTGACCGGCACTGGGATTGACGTACCAACCCCAATAAACCTTTGACCAAACAGAACGGATAAACTATCTCATTAGAAAACCCTATATACATATATACTAAGAAACGTATTTGACTGTACACGGAGCGTCTAGAATACAAAAAGGTAAATATACAGGAAGTGCCCATACAATCAGGTCGATGCAGCAGTGACAGAAGCGTCGCATGAACTACCGTTGTTAGTCAAAACTGAAATATGAAAGGTGGGAGGAAAAAGGGATGAGTATATAACTAAGTGAATGACAGTACTAACTGGGCATACCATGACAGAAACTTAGGTCATTCAAAATACATGTATCACACAAGTAACAGCACAGTTTACAAAATCACATTTCTTAACTTAATACATATAGTTTCATATGCACAGTCATAACCAGAAAATCAGAATATCAGAACATAACACATAACACATAACAGATTCAAAGCCACATGTGGATACAGGACACTCTCCGTACGCTACGGCGGCCCACCGTCCGGACCCAAGGCACTCCCCGCACAGTACAGGGGTCCACCGTTCGCCGATTGAGTTCCTGGTATCCCAGAATCAGAATCAGAGTCACAGATAGACCTAGGGCGCTTCCCGTACGACAGTGCCCAACTGCCCAACGACAGAGCCCCTGGCGTCCCAGAATTAGAATAAGAGTCACTGAACACAGGATGTCGCACTGGGATCCCGTGCCAGAGTCAAAGCCAGAATCAGAGTCTGAGTCAGAATCAGAATCACCATAATGGGCCCAAAGCACTCCCCAAACGCCACGGTGGCCTACCGTCCGAACTCATGGCACACCCCACACAGTACGGTGGCCGACCGTCCGATGGCTGAGTCCTTGGCACCCCTGAACAAAGCCAGAGTCGAAACCGGAAAACGGAATCGCACACACATGTTCAGAATCACACACATATTCATGGCAGATATACAAAACAGAAGACATATATAGCACTGAGGAAGATGTATACGTGTAATTACAAATATAATTCCAGGCGTATCAGACTCTAAAACAGACAGATACAAGTACCGAATATAATAACAGTATTCAGAATTCGAATACAGAGATTAACAGAAAAATCATAATACAAACACATATACAAAAAGTACTGTCACTCACCGGACACGTTGAAACCGAATACCGGATCTCAAACAGACGATCAAGGATCGAAGCGAACCTCCCCCGGAGTATCTACAATCATCAAACCACAAGTCAAAACTGAAACTGAGGTTACTCCTAAAAGCTCACTCATCAGAAGTGACCCGGGGCTCCCCCCTAGGTTCGGACTCCCGACATGCATATCGAGATACCACTGACTCACTTCGAAACCCTTCAATCCACTAACAGTCACTACTCTACTTATTATCTTTAAATTGACTAAACTTGCTTCACGATTCTCGAACCATATCGAACCGGTCTCCAAAACGCCTGAACCAGCTTAACTCGGTCAAAACTACCTCTAACTCATCTCAATTGGCCATGAGACCCTCAAAATTGGATTTAGAAGACCCAAAAACCTTAGAAACCATATTAACATAGACAAAAACCTCTAAAGTTAGGCCGAACCGGGCCAAAAAACACTAATCTGGAACATCGGCACACAAATCGAGGCCAGTTCACCTTGAACCAGACACCCAAAATTTTTCGAACCCATTTGGTTTGATAGGTATTTTCTTCCTGAATCCAGAACCGGTCCAACTTCTCAAATCTGAGTTTATTTGACCACTGAACCAGCCGGTCAAACATTGAACCGATTCCGGCCGGTTTAGTCAACTCTCCAAACCCTAATCCCAAAAATCCGAGTTATGTTATCCTCTGTTATCCTCAATCTGGCCTTATCCTTGATTTCCTATCCTCCGTGGATAGCCTATCCCCAATTCCACCCTGGGTCAACTCGGCCGAGTTGACCCGTAACCCTTACTCACTAGGCCAAGTTAACCCAGCGGGTTGACTCGGCTCGCCCTCACCCGGGCTGGCCTGCGGCTCAGCTCGCGGGCTTGCAATTTATTTAGGCCGAGCCCGGGCCCAACGGCCCAGGCCGACCCGGGTGCGGGACCTGGACCCCTTCTGGGTCCCGTCTTCCTCACCCGATCGGGGACCCGACACCCTGCAAATGCCCAGAATCTGGAAAACCTTCATAAACCAGAATTTTAACTTACCTGATTGGTTCCAATCTTCCTAAACTCAAATTTTGTGGACCATGATCTCTGTATCAACTTTTAATCGGTGAAAATTTCCACCAAACGCTCGGATTCTCCAGATTTTTCTTTGCCTAAGCCGCAGCTTCCAGTTCAACTTTCTCCTTCCCTTTTTCACTAATTTCCCAATTAAACTTGCATGCCCAGGTTCGGTTTCACTTTATGTATAAAGTTTTAATTTGCTTTTGTGTTGGATTGCTCCTATTGGAGCAATCCTCTGCAGGGGTGTTCTAGCCGATTTTCGACCAGAACTTTTTCTCTCTTTTTTTTTATATATATATATCGGGTTATTACATTTATACAAAAATTTCATGGTAAAATAATATTTCTACCACTGAATCAACTTCAAAAATTGAGAAATTTGATCACTTGTGGGGCCAAATCCTTCAAAGTTTGAATAAAAGCTGAAAAAATTTATAACTTCTTTATGCAAATCCATGAAAATCAGAGGGTGAAGTATTACATATTACATAAATGCAAACCCTTTGTTGAAATCTCTCCCAGGCAAATGCTCCAATTCAAATTATATATCGACCATGTTTATAACTTGTTCAATCAACAAACCGCATTGGGTACTTTAATGAACTGATGGTATTGGATAGATATAGCATGTCACGACACATTTAAAAAATAATAATTACATAAATTTATTTAAAATTATTATAAACTAAAAAATGCGGTCTGTTGATTAGTTATTATAAAGTATATCTCAATATGAGTTATGAGATAATAAATTTAATATGTCATGCCATATTTTTGTAAAGTTTAAATATATAATAGTGACTAACCTAGTAGACATATAATTGATACTAAAAATTGATTTAGTGAATGAGTGAGACCCTATTATTCGTTAGATTATTATTAACATCTGATACTAATTTAACAGATATTAAAATTTATAATCTAATGAATTTGAACCTATTCAAAATTGATACTTTGTACTAGTGTTTTTAGCTTCGATTTAGAAGTTAGTGAAATCAAGATAAAAGTTTTAAAGTATTAAACCTAAAAGGCAATATTATTCAAATATATTTAAATATATAAATGACAACTTTTACCTTTTGCTTTACCATAATTAGTATGCTGAAGGCCTTGAACAAACACAAACAGGTGGCCAATTTGACAAAGGTTTCATGAATTTGGTTGCGGAAAAATTATTGTCTCAAATTGAGAAAGAAAGAACATGCACTTGCGTGAAACTAATTAAGAATATCCATTATGTACTTTTTAATAAGTTGTCTATTAATAAGCGGATAAGTACTAAATTTTTTTTAAAGTTACTTTGTCATAAAAATAATCATACCGGCCATTAACCCAGGCGACAGGATTATAAAGTAACCGAAATAGTAGACGTTGGTCAAAGACATCATTAAGGTTGTTTAATTGAGATAAGATTTATTAATCTTAACCATGATTGCCAAAAACAATATGATTTCGCAAGCATCACCAACTTCATCCATTTGCCTAATATAGTGGTGCACGTGAGCATTGCACTTCATTATTAAAATTTGTTTTTATGCATCATTGTTTTGGCCTTACTGCGTGACAACACCAATACATGAGCACACATAATTATCACTTGTTTGTGAATGCATTCTCTCAACTTTTAATTGTTTAAATTAGAACCCCCCCCCCCCCCCCCCCAAAAAAAAAAAAAAAAAACTATTAGAATTATTCCTGTCCAAAAGACTTACTCGCATTTAGTTATATATCTTGTGGGTTGGCATTTTTTAAAATATATTTTCAGCAAAAAGCTAACTATTCATCTGTTGAACGAGGGAGATGGGAAGTGAAATAGATCACATGAAAAATTAGGTGTATTATTGAGAATTTGACAAGAAAAATTGAAGTTTAAAAATACATATATTTTTGACACTTTTAAACCTCTGCATGGCCTTTCCAGAATCATGCTGATGGTTCAGAAACCTAATTTTAAAAATTACAAGTTCAAGGGCGTGTTTGCAAACATGCCATAGTTTAGAGATGTTTTTGTATTTTTCTCCCAAAGATGTAATTAAATACTTGAAATTTAAGAAGTCTTTTTTTTGTTCTACTTAAATTTTTTGTATTTATTCCATGACTTACTTTATTACTATAGGGGCGTTCGCTTTAGAGATACGATAAGAGGTAATAGGACAGACAGGATAAAATTTATCCTGTCCGCATAGTATTTTACCCTTTATCACATATTTAGTACGCGTGTAACAACGGCAGATAAAATTTCAGGCAGACTGTTTTATCTAGGTACGCTGATAGGGTATCCAGGGGAGATTGCCTGATAAGGCTTATCCCCCGGATATTTTTTTTTTCATTTTTGCCCATTTCTCTTCCCCACTTCTCTTTTCGCCCCACTCCCCTCTCGTGCCCAGGCCCCCGACGAGAACCTGCGCGAGCTCGCCAGGAGCCTGCCGCCACTCACGCAGGCTTGCACGAGCACGCCGTTGTTACACAGTCCCAAATATTATTACATTTTAAACAAATATTCCTAAATTTTGAATTAGTAATCCATTTATTATATTTTATGCTAATAAAGCAATAACCCAGAATCACCAACAACACGTGCGGGGGTGAAAAATAGGAATATCCAATGTTTTGGGTTCCCGAAACAAGGAATGCCACTAATTTATCATTTGACCTTCAAAAAGCAGAAAATGTAATTTAGTTACCGTTTCAAGTCAGTCCTCCTCCCCCAACTACTAGAATGCCTATTTTACCCTGGCGTGTTTGTTTCCTGCTGTATAAAAGAATTTGTAAATCCCAGGGCATGAGGACGATTTGGATATTTTCAAATCATAAAAACCCAAATAGAAGGGTGTTGAAAAAAATATTGAGAATCTCCTATTAATCCTAAATGGGCTATCTTTATAAATCATTAAACTTGCAGCGCGTCGGATAATCTGAATCGAAAGGATTGAAGTGAGGGAAGAAAAGTTAGTATTAGATTCTGTCTCACTTGCCTTTTTGTGGCGCGTGGCATAAATTTAGCAAATTCGTAAAACTTTTTTTCTATGTTTTCAATTTTTATTCCTAAAGAATAATACACTTTAAAGCCCATAGCTGCCAAGAAGGGGTTGTTTGGCAGGTTCTGAAATTCAAGCTATTAAACTTTAGCTTTTTGTATTAATCTAATAATTTTTTTTATAAATGTAGATAACTTTAATTGTATTTATCAAAATTCTTAAATACGAATTCTTTTAAGAAGACAGTTCCAATCAAACTAATTTACTTAAGAGTTGTTTTGGATTGAACCGTGTTTTTTTATAGAAGCTAGTAAGGTAAAAACTGATTTCCAAGGAAAGTCTATCCTGACTAGCAAAACTAAGAAAGTCATATGCTCTTGTAGAGGTGATCTGCACAGATGTTTTCCTAGATGGAGTTCTATGTAGAACTTCATGTGGACGGAGCTCTTCTTCTAAGAGCTCCATTTGAACCAAGCTCTCCGGAGCTCCATCCACACAAAGCAAAGGAGTGGACTGACTTCTTGGGAAGTTGGTTCTAGCCCTACTGACTTCCATACAAAATTTAATTTGATTCAACCTGATTTTGATAAAGAATTCAGTTCAATTTTCTAAACTTCTGTAAATAGGTCAAAAATTATGTATATTGGTAAATAAAAAATATAATATTACTACAAAAATAGGTTAATTTTTTAAGTTTTAAATTTTGGCAGATCAATTGTTTTATTTTTTAATAAATCAATAGCTAAATGTTTGATCAAGGGAGTAGCCGAGTGATTACCCAAGATTTTTTTTTTCTATTTCAAAATTTTTTGATGATATAAAAAATTTAATTTTAAAATTTTTATGAAAAAATATTAAACACTCATCAACTTATTAATTTAAAATATAATACTTTTTTATAAAAATATAAAATTTTAATTTCACATTTTTCAAAACATCCTTTTCTCCCGATCCCACTTCTTGACAACCGAATGCCTAGAGCTTCTATCAAAAAATTAATAGCTTATCGATTAAGTCAGACGCGGCATCCCTCCAAAAAATTTTCGGTCTCCTCCTGTAGGAGATTTTTTTCTAAAAATAATTACAAAATTAAAAAGTGGAAACCCGTTCTGTTTTGGTTATCTCCCTAGGCCTACAAAACCTAGGTTAGTAGGCCTTCGATTTGGGCTCTTGGCAATCGATGATGGCTTTGATAGAGACCCTGCCTCTTTCCGTCACTAGTTACACGTTACTGTGACACGTTTGTCCCCACCTCCATGGACTGACAACCTTGCCTTCTCCCCCGTGGATAAGGCAAAATATTGATTATTATTTTCAGGTATGCCCCCATCTTTGGGCAGATATTTCTAAGGTCTTTGTTATTTTAATATATTTTAAAATTTAATTGTTTATCCCTCTGTTTATTGATGTTAGTTTTCATTAATAAGATGCAGATGTTTTTTTTTATATCATTTATTTTGCATGACTCCTCTTTATACATCCTATTGTATATTTTATTAATGTGAAAATAGATATTGTTTTAAAAATTCTTGACGCAATTTTTTAGAACATAAAAAGAAATTACTTTTAATTTTTTATATGTTTCACCCTTTGGAAATCAAAAATAAATTTGTTACTTTAAAAAAAGTTATGAACAATTAATTTATTTTCTCTTACCAATTCTAAACACGTGCTAACAACTTTATAATTAAAACAAATATTACCTTGGACTAGGTCAGCCTATTGGTTCCAAACGCTCCCCTGGTCTGATAAATAAAGCTTGTCTTAAAAAATTCACAGAACTGACTTTTCTTCTTTTTTTATTTTTATTTTTTAAAATTTTATAATTTCTAAATAAAAGATATAAAAACATTTTACATTTTATTATTTAATTTTTAAAATTATAATATTAGAGGAAAAAAGTAGAAAAGAAAATAATTACGAAATAAAGTTATTTCTAGGGAGACAACTTTACTTCTTTATTTCTAAAAGAAAAAGTAACGAGGGAAATTGATTCAAGTGGAAGTAATTTTCCTTTCTTAATTTAGAAAAAAAAGCAAATAAAGTGAAGTTGCTTTGACTGAAATTGACTTCTTTTAGTTTAAAATAATGAAATTGACTTCTTTAGTTTAAAATAAATAAATAAAAAAATTCTCATTGAAATTGACTTTAAACGTCCTCTATTTAAATAATTTTAATACATCATATTTTAATAATATTTTAATACATCACATTTTAATAAATAATTAGAAATTAAATATTTGTATATAAAACTCATTTTAACTTGTTTAAAAAGTAAGACGACGTTATCTTCATGATTTGAATATTTTCTTTTTTTTTTCTTAGGTAAAATATCATAAATACTAATATTTTTATGGATTAATTTGGAGATAATTGGTATAAGATACTTGAGTTCTTGCAACAAATGGACATTTGAAGAACTACATAGAGGAAATGCAACCACACCCAAGCAATGAAGAGAAGTGAGGCTATGTCCTATTTGAAGCTTTTGGTCAATCTTATTGACGTTGTAGGAAAGCCCAAAGCATTGCCCAAAGCACTAACCCAAGGGACAAATGGGTATCTTTCAAGTACAGTTTTTGCAAATCCTTAAATAAAAACCCTATAATTTGCATTTGTCATATCCCATATCACATGCAAAACCATACCGACTCATAATTATGTAACATGAGCTTGTACAAATGAGGACAAAACGAAAGGTAGGCAGGTAGTTGGCTGCCTAAAGGAAAAGGAACGAGAGATTAGGACCTCACCCTTATGTCACAGACAAAATTAATTTGGTATGTGTTGTTTTCGCTGTTGTTTTCTATTTCTCTTTTTCCCCGTTACATGAATAAATAGTCATGCAAAAGAGTTCAAACTCAATTCTTCTTGTGTTTTTGTATTTTTCCACTAATTCATGTAACTTAAAAATTAATAAACGTGCAAACTGTTACATTTTTATTTTCTATTTTTCAAAAATAAAAATTAGCTTTTTGTAATTTTTTAAATTTTTTTTGTCATTTTTGAAAGAAACCCCGTTTTTGAAATTTCCAAAAACATGATTTTCGAAAGTAATCTACAAAACCCATTTTCTCTTCCCAATTATGGAAAAGAGAAATATTTTCAAAAGCAAATCCGAACAGACCTTAGTTCCTATTTTTGATAATAGTAAGCTTTCAAGTTTATTATTTTAATAATTTAATAAATTATAAAATTAATTAAAATTAATTCAGCTTTGTTCTACCAGGAAGAATGATTTTAAAAAATTCACCAACCGAATCCCAATTCAGTAATTTTCTTTCTAAATTGGAAGACAACCACAATGAGAATTTAATTAAAAAAGCTGACTTTGACTCCGGTCCTCTTAATATAAAAGAGTCAATTTTGGTCAAAAAATTACAATATTATATAAACAGAAAAAGGGAGGTTATTAAATTAAGGAATGGGACATAAGAGAGATTTGTTGAATGGGAAGGGGACAGAATAGACATCCGCCGGAAACAATGGGAGTCCTCCGCTGGTCCCGAATCCCCAGGACCACTGCCACGACTCTCTTTTAACTGGATTCTTGCTCAGTTTTGATTATTTATTCAAAATTTTAACTAATAAAGCATCACATAAAGCAATAATAAAGCTATACTTTTTCAGTTTATATTGCACTCAGATTTCTCTCTCCTCTATCTGTCTCTCTCTCTCTCTACGCATACATCTATCTATCGCACGTACATATATACGCACTGGCTCCCGCCTGCCTCACATCGCAGCAGCAGCTATTTCCTCCCCGGCAGTCGCAAGCGCTGCCGCTGCTGCAATCTGCAGGTATGAACCACAACAGCTCTCTCTACAATATATTTGGATTTATACGGAGATATACTAATATATTTATTCATGCATACATACAAGTATGTGTAAATAGTAAAGCATGATTTGATATGTAAAGCTTTTGTCCTAATTAAATCCCTAAAAAAATTCTGGAGAGAGAAAGTGTCATGGATTTTCTTACTTTCTTTTCTGTTTTAAATTTTGAATATTTGATTCATCTTCTTTTAGCAACGCGTTGAGTGGGAAGCTGTGAAGGTGAAGTAGCAGTTTAGCAGGGTTTCCTCTCTCTCTGTAACTATAAATTATACACTTGAGCTGATTTATCCTCTATTTCTCTTGAGATTCGTGGTTGTTCTGCGTTCTAGGGCTTTTCTCCGAGGCGATGGGTGGGCTGATTGATCTCAACACCGTCGACGACGACGAGGCGGCGCCGTCTTCGTTCGATTCGCCGTCTTCTTCTTCCTCGTCATCTTCGGCGGCTTCGGCTTCGGCGTCCCCTGCTGCGTCGGCTTCTGGTTCTCTGTCATTACCTTCTTCGTCTTCTTCGTCCGTGTGCTTGGAACTATGGCACGCGTGTGCTGGTCCGCTCATATCTTTGCCGAAGAGAGGGAGTGTGGTGGTGTACTTCCCGCAGGGCCACTTGGAGCACGCCTCTGATTTTCGGCGGCAATCTATGACCTCCCTCCTCACGTCTTCTGTCGAGTTCTTGATGTCAAGCTTCATGTAAGTGATGCAATTTGCGTGAAGCGTATCTACTGGTGCGAACAATTGAATAGTTCGCCGTTTTAGTTAAATTATTGTCGGCAATGAATGCTGTTGTGCTTGGGGCTTCGATTTCTGAGTTTAGATTCTATTTGGGTTTCCCTATTTGATAGTTTGCTAAATGTTGTTTCTAATTGCGAAATGGGTGCTTTGTCGATAGGCGGAGGCAGCCACAGATGAGGTTTATGCGCAAGTCTCCCTAATTTTTGATGCTGAGGTGGTGTTGCGTTACATGCTTTATGTGGCTCTGTATTTCATTAGTGATCCTCTGCGTAGATTTCACCTTGTAACAGAAGTACTCTTTATCGAGAAGTACTGATTAACTTGCATTTTAGAAACGCTAATATCCCTGGTATTTTAAGTTTAAATGCAGATGTTCACATGTCTCCTCGTCACCGGTTTATGAAACTACATGAATCGATTCATAGATTTGCCGAAAATAGGGCTTTGAAAATGGTGGCATGATAATCCTGAGGATGTCTTAACATTGCTATTTCGTTATCTTTCTTTGACTGACTTATCTTTTGATGAGTGATGTGGGTAGTTTAGAATTTTGGACTCGCTTTATTGTTTTGCTGAAGTGCTGAATTTAACACGTCAAGCAGATTGAGCAGAAGTGGAGACAAGGGGAAATTGAGGCCGAAAATGAAGAAGCGGATATGGAGGGTGTAGTGAAGTCCACCACGCCACACATGTTCTGCAAGACGCTCACTGCTTCTGACACTAGCACTCATGGAGGTTTCTCTGTTCCTCGTCGGGCTGCTGAGGACTGCTTTTCCTTCCTCTGGTAATGCTAATCCTGTTTTCTTCCCAGAACTTCTGCTGAACCTGGTTTTAATTTCTCCTCTCTTGTTAATTATTGTGTTGCAGTTACTCTTGCAATTCAGCTGAATTTGGGTTATAGGTTTTGCTTACGTGAACGTGTGAATCAGTCTATGTGATTCATTTGCTTTTCTTCTAGATCCTGATTTTTATATATTTACTACGTAGGGACCATAAACAACAGAGGCCTTCCCAGGAGCTTGTAGCTAAAGATTTACACGGGACTGAATGGAGGTTTCGACACATTTATCGGGTATGTGACAATGATCATTTTGCGGTGTTTGCTGTTAAGGCACTTATTTAGTTGTATGGATGACGGCATGATGATGTACATTTTTAATTTCCTGCTCAAGGCTTGAACTTCGATATACATTTTTTTTTTTTCTCTAAATTGGTTTCTGCAGGCCAGCCTCGAAGACATCTGCTGATACTGTTGGAGTGCTTTTGTCAATAAGAAGAAGCTTGTTTCTGGAGATGCAGTTTTATTTCTAAGGTACAAACCTAAAGTTTGAATAGGTGTTGAATCTCTGCTTGCTTACATTTGACATGTGGCAGGGGTGGAGATGGTGAATTGAGATTAGGAATCGGCGGCATCCAAGTTAAAGTTGATTCTTCTTTTTCCGCTCTCTCTAGCCAGAAGTTCAACATAGGCAATATCGGTGCTGTGGTCAATGCCATATCCACAAGAAATATGTTCAACATTTGCTACAACCCACGGTACTTTGAAGTCATCCCAATTATTTTTCCTGTACAAGTGTGACATCCCAATGGCTACTTTTATCTGTTCAAGGTGATATTTTTCTGTTACTTCTGTTTGTTGTGATAATTCCTAAAAACGGTCTTCTACTTTTACTAAATTATGGTCGAAGAAAAAGGGCTTTATCATGTTAATGTTTTTACTACTTGCTGTCTAATATATACCAATATGTTGTTTCTTGATTCTGTTATAGCTTATTTTGATAAGAACTTTGTGCCGAGTACACTGATGCTGTGTCGACAACTATTTATTTCTATTTAGGAGAAGGCTACTTAGAAAGTGTAACCAGTTATTCTATGGATCAATATTTATAAATATGATCTTTTCTGAATCATAATCCATATGATTGATGCATGTGTGCTTATTAAATTCCTTGAGAGTAAGGAATTCTCTAATAGAAAAATTTCATATACATCCCTCATTCAGGAGATCTTTTGATGGTCCCCAAATTAGTTCTTCATTTCTTGTAATAGTTTAGTGCACTGGTGTTGCCTATAATTCTTTTGATTTTTATGATCACAATAGTGCCACCCACCCTAAATGTAATTTGCACAACTTGCGAATGATTGCAGCATATTGGATGCACATTATACTGCTGAGTAATCTCTTTTGTGTGAAGGTGATGCAACCTTGAGGTTATTCATGAACAGGCATATAAATGTTGTATCATGTTTGGTTAAAAGTGCTACATTTTACTGCTATTATTGGTTTTAGGTAAAAATTGATTCTCATAATTGGTACCATTGGGTGAACTATAGTAGTGCTTTTTTATTTTTTTTTAAAATTTTTTGATTGGATGGTTGTGGTGTCCTGGTTCCAAGATTGTGAATATTCCACAAGGTTAATATAGGCCTAATTCAGTAATGTAGTGATCAGTCTTCTGATATATCATTAGATCATCCTCTAACTTCTCACTATTCAATATGAATGTTTGGCCCTAAAATTAACTTGTTAGCCAAGGTGCATAATTTCAATATTTAGTTGGATTTTGATTTGTTTCTTTTTTCCTTGTTAAGAAATTGTTGCACTTATTGTTTATTAACCTTAAATAATTGGATTTATGCGACTGCTTAATTTATATTCCCCAGTCACTCTCCTTGCCTCTGAGTCTCTAGTGCCTCTTGTAGGGCTGTTCATCGGAGTATATAATACCGTTACATAAATTCTCAAAAAGCCTTGCTCATTCTTTTTCTATGGGAATGAGGTTTAAAATTCGTTATGAAACAGAGGACGCAGCTGAGAGAAGGTCAGTGTTGCTCTGATTTCCAAATTGAAGAAACTGTGACAAAGATCTGACATATATTACCTTGGCAGGTTGTACTGGACTAATTACTGGGGTTAGTGATGTGGATCCTGTTAGATGGCCAGGTTCAAAGTGGAGATGCCTATTGGTAAGCAATACTTACTACATTTTTATGCATTTGTATTAGAGACCTTTTCTCCTGGGTACATATTCTCTGGGCAGTGGGATTTAAATTGCAAACTGAGCCTTGCCTTAAAGATTGGTCTAAGGTTCACTGCAAGATGAGGTAAGATTAAGTAGGCGTCCTGTGTCATGTGCCTTGTACTTGCAGAGAAGTTGATGATACCATGAAACGACTGCTAGAAACAATTTATTTAGGTGTTACTCTGGCTTTGTTGATTGTCTCACAATGTCACATTCTTGCATATTTTACTAGGTGATATCTTGGAGCTTTTACGTGGAAAGCTTTGCATTTAATAACTCGCATGCCAATTTAGAGACATGATGCTAGCATTAATAGTTTAAAGTTCTTGGAATGATGTAAATGTGTTTGGGGAAGGGGGGGGGGGGGGGAAGTTGGGGCAGGTTTCTTGTATTGTCCACCTGAAGTGGCTGAAACCTTGTGTAATGGCTGCCTTTGATTTTTCTTTATCATCTATGAAATTGTAATTATTAAAATTTCTTGCTGCTTTTCTACCTGTGTTGGTTTTTCCTAAGAATTGGATACTGTATAAACTACTACTCCTTTCTCACCAGGACCATAAATAAATAAATCAATGGACATGTAAATTAGAAATAAAAGACTAAGCAGTGTACATAAAAGTGAGATTTTTGTTAATGTTGTTAGCAGTTATGATGGTATGAACTTGTTGATCAACTTCTGCAGGTAAGATGGGATGATATAGAAACTATCAGCCATGACCGGTTTCTCCATGGGAGATTGAGCCAACTGGTTCAATTTCCATATCATGCAGCTTGGTGGCACCTGGTATGAAAAGGGCAAGGGTTGGTTTGTCTCCAACAAAAGTAGATTTTCCAGTTTCCAGAGGTCACTACATTTCTAGGGCTGTTTAATTGAGAATATATATTTAGAGATATAAATTTTTATTGATTGTCTTGCACAGATGGGACAGGAGTGGCAGATTGAGGCAATCTTTTAGGTTCCAGAAGGTCTTGCAAGGTCAAGAAAATTTTGGTTTTGGTTCACTTATGATGGTATTGATGCTCACAGCCATCATCCATCAGAAATAAGGGGGTGTATTCTTGGTTCTGGTAGTTCCAGGACTTCTGCATTTCCCTATGGAAGCATAGGCTTTGGTGAATCTTTTTGGATTCAATAAGGTCTTGCAAGGTCAAGAAACATTCTCGAGTTCACCGTATGGAAGAGGTCAAGCTGCTAACAAGGAAAAACAATGTCCAAGGGACTAGTGATGGTGTTCGGGCTTCAAGCTCAGTGCATGGATGGTGCCCTGATGCAGGGTTATAATACTTATCTGCGCCCATCCGCTTCTTCAACTCAGGTGTCATTACCGCCTTCAGTGTTATTGTTGCAGCAAGCACGTGCACTGTTCCTAACTTCAGTTCAACATTTGGCACTAATCAGGGGAGTATGATTTTAACAACGAACTTCAGTTAGCATTTCTGAATCATGTGGTGTAAAGATCATGTCACCCTCATCTGGTGAGCAAGCTCAAGGAAGGAAGACTTTGAAGGGGTAAAATTCCTTGCGTCTTTCAAAAGACCACAACCAATTGGATGTCAAACATTCAAGTTCTGTGGCTCATTCATCATACAAGGCAGTAAGATATGGTTTCCACATGTAAAAGTAGCTGTAGACTCTTTGGTTTTTCCTTGGCCGATGAAAGAAATGCCATAATGGAAGATGGCAATCTCACTATGAGTTTATCTCCTAATATCCTGGTGCCTCTCATCTGGGCAAGAGCATTTGCATCCCAAGCCTCCTCTTGTGACCAAGGTAGTAGGAAGCAGTTGTACTAAAGTAAGCGACCTCTACACTGTTAGAGATATGCTTCTTGATATTGCATTATAGTGTACTTCTGTTGTAAGAAATTAACTGCAGGTTTTTGAAGGTTGAGGTTTGTACAACAGTAAGTTGATCTCCCAAAGCATGAAGGACTTTACCGATCTGAGTACTAAGCAAGAATAATATTTTGATTCTGAAAGGCTTTGAATGGTGTAGAGAGGTGATGGTACTTGTTTACGAGGATTATGCAGATGATTTGTGAGTACCAGGCTTATTGAAATTGATAAACAGTGCTATAGGGGTTTCCCATTGCTACATGCTTGAGCTTTGAAACAAGGCACAGATGGGTGTGTGGTGAAAATGTCATGGTGAGATTTTCATGCAGCTTTTGGTTTTGACATTGTGCCTGCATTAGTTCCCTCCTCCACAGTTGGGTGACAAGTAGGAGGGCATATTGATATGAAAATCCTAGTTAAGCCGTGTAAGTTGGGGCTTTGCTTTTTTTAACAATTGACCTACGTTGTTGCCTATTTTGATGCTTAGGTCCTAACCTTCTGTCATTAGCTTGTGCTATTTTTTGGGCAATATAATGCAATGATCATTTGAAGACATCATCTGTAAGCAAATGCAATGATGTGACGTTTTAAGGTTGTGAAAACGCCTCAAGACAAGTTTGCAAGTTCTGTTTGGTACTTACTATGGTATTTCTAGGTTCAATGAAACTTGTAACCACACTCTTGAACAACAACATTGCCATGAATTGTGCTCGAGTTTCTTAACTAAATGTGAGACGTCTAGAATATGCTGTTTAGTTGTAATTTGTATTCCTGCCCCGGAAATCGATTGCTAAATTTTCTGAAGCAGTGTCAAATATTGAAATCACTTTAAACAGTTTAATTTGTTCATGTTTTGTGTGAAAGTGAGGTTGAGCCTGCGATGGTGAAGTCGTTCATTTGTGTTTTAGCGCAGTAGTTATAGAAGTCTTTGTGTGGTAGCTCTGAGGTTGTGTATGTTGAATTAGCCCTTATCAAACTTCGCAGGCATGAAAATTGAACACATTTTTTATGATGTTTGAAAATGTTTTTACGAGTTTGTTGCGTCTTTGGGACCCATTTGTTCCTCTTTGTTCCTCGCTCCTTAAAGTAGCAATTTTCTTGGAGGAAACACCAGTTAACGGAGGAATTTGTGAGAGAGTTGTATTACAATTTAATGGACTTAAAGCGCAAAGGGAAGGATTGTTTTTATGGGGTGAACGGTCAATGGAGTCTATCTAGAATGTTACGGGTTAGTATCTGTAATTCGTTCAATCATGGACCTGTGGTTGAAGTTTAGGATTTCTGTACTTTGGAAACCTCTATCTCTTCCTAATTCTAAATTATATACATTTAACATAAAGTGAGAAAATATAAACTCTCTCTTCTCTCTCTCTAATTTTTATCTGAGAACGTATTGTGGGCAAGACGGCAATTGCAAACTTGTTTTACACCCTTAATTGGTAATGCCTCCACATCACAGCGTTCTTCCATGGATTATATATCTTTTTTTTCTTTTTTTTTTCTGTTTTTTACTGATTTTTTATAAATCTTATTTTGGACATTTTATTATTGTGTTTCTGTATTAGTGATGAGTAAAATCGAACTGTCCTGAGTCAAAACCGAATGAAATAAAGATAATATTAGTATGGAAAAAAACCGTTTACCGTACAAATTTCATAAAAAAAATACCGTAAAAAAAAGATCTGTTTTGAACCCTATTCCACGCAAGGCCGTCGTAAGGTTTTGGCCTTTTGGAAAAAAGTTGTCGGAGAAGATGGGTAGGAAATTTCTAAAAACTCCATTCTATTCAACTTATTTAAGTTACAACTTCATTACATAGGTTGTTTTGATGAAAACTTTTTGCCGTTATTTTAATCCTTTAAATAGATAGCACAGGAAATTTTAGCTGAAAAAAAGAGGGAAGTTTTGGTTATTATCAATTAGTTTACCGAAGTTTAAAACTAATGTCACATGAAAGGATCTGAATTATTAAAAACAAAAATATATATCCCATTAAGTTATGATATTAAAGGCTAATAGAAGTTGGTATTTATTGTGGTTGTTTTAAAGTCAAGCAATAACCTTTTTCGTGTGGAAACAAAAATCAACCTTTTTAATATTATCTAATATATCTTTTAAATGTAAACACTGCTGTTTTTAACTATTTGGACATCTCTATACC